>JAMKCH010052177.1:0-10644 GCA_023653785.1 Ophioderma brevispina | reverse complement strand
CATAAGCCAGCCTAGATGTCAAGGCCACAACAAAATCATGGAATTACTTCACGGCTGTATGCACATATGATGTTCCCACCGTTCAAGCATAAATCTGAGTGGGTGCAAACAACCAGCACAGTACTGACTAAACTTGCGCCCTGAAAGTGACACAAAATCAGGAAATTCATCTCTGATCCAAGAATTTTGACAGGTCCAATAGCTAATAGGAAAGCACACTCACAGAGACGGAACACATTCTTGATGAGTGCCTCAAAATCATCAAAACAGGACCTGAAGGACATCTGAGAACGTGCGTTTTGCTACATTGATAGCACAGGCGTCTCAAAGCAAGGTGAACTTTGAGAGAACAGGCCTGTTACCTCACAAAAAAGGAAACATATCCTGAGCTGAGAGGCTTAAAACCTAACACAGCAAACTGAGGGTTCTGGGCCACCATTTAGAGAAGCAATCCATAATCATGAATTCGAATTGCCGAGTCCTATGGTTTTATACGAAAGGGGCAATTTGCCTAGTGCGGGAGATTGTGATCTCAAAACTTAGATCCCTGCACATTTGGCAAGTGTGCTCGCAAGAAGTGCGTCCTTGCAGGATAGCTGCGATCAAGTGTTGCAACGTACTACACATGGCACGGCAGGTAATTGTTGGAAAAAACCTATTAGTGCAATGAACACTGCCTGATAACCTGGACTCACTCACCGTTTATGAACATAGAATTTGGACAAATTCGGGTTTTTTGCCCTTGATGAATTTGTGGCACCATCTTCTAGGTGTTCCTTGGGTTCATATTAGTCTAACAGTTGCGGAGCTTCTTGGTTGAGATATCTATTAATCGTAAGAGGTCCTGGCTAAGACACGTAATGTATGCACCAAGAGGGTAGCACAATTGTTATAAATGATACATTGCAGGTAATATATATATATATATACTAAAATCCAGTGTTGATTGCATCCTCAGACCGAGTCTGGAAAACATCATGAACGGCAGGGGACTCACCATCAAAACCCAGGGCGTTCTAGACGTCTCCAAAGTCCGCATCTTCACATACGCAAAAAAATCTAGCTAACAGCCGATCTGATATATGTTGCACAAGATCTACTAACATCACTAAGAATGCTGCAGACCGTCAATGAGGAAGATAACCATCAACCTATTTGCACTACAGACAGTCCCAACTCAAAAAGAGGTCAGGGACTTCAAGTATATGCCATACCTAGGGTTCTATGTTGTCGAAAGACTTCCTGACACGTCAAGGACAACTTGGAATGCCTAAAATAAACTACACACTTGGAACCGGTATTCTCCAAATCAACCAAAGCTGGAAGTTATTCAGAGCCTGTGTAGAGAGCATCCTGTTGTATGGATCTGATACTAGACCATAAAGAAGAGCTACAGGATACACCGGATGGCACCTACACCAGTACAAAAAGCCCTGGCGTGAAGAACAAGGACCAATGCACGGATATATGGAGATTATCACTTCCATTTCTTTTTCTGTTGCCCAAAGCTGAGGCACAATTTGCCGGTCATCGTGCAATTGGATCCAAAAGTAGTATCAGGACGTCACATGTGAGGTTACCATACCCATGCAAACAGGGGTGGCCGCATCTTAACTACATTGACTCACTCACCGTTATGAACATGATTTGACAAAATTCGGGCTTTTGCCCTTGAAGAATTGTTGGCACAACATTCTAGTTGTTCCTTGGGTTTCATATAGTCTAGAACAGTTGCGATATTCTTGGTTGAGATACTATTAATTCGGTAGAGGTCCTGGCTAAGACAACGTAAGTATGCACAAAGGGGTAGCACAATTGTTAAAATGAGTACATTGCAGTAATATAATACTAAAATCAGGGGTGAGGCTCCTCAGAGAGTCTGGACATCATGAACGACAGGGGACTCACCATCAAACCCCAGCGTTCTAGAATCTCCAAAGTCAGCATCTCACATACGCAAAAAATATAGGCCTAACAGCCCGAATCTGATATGTGTTGCAAAAGATCTACTAACATCACTTAAGGAATGCTGCAGACCGTCAATGAGGAAGATAACCTTCAACCTATTTGCACTACAGACAGTCCCAACTCAAAGAGGTCAGAAATTTCAAGTACTATTCCTACTAGGGTCCTATGTTGTCGAAAACTTCCGACACGTAAAGGACAAGCTTGGAATGACTAAAATAAACTACAAACCCCACGTATGGCAACCTGGTATCTCCAATCAACCACGCTGAAAGTCTTCAGAGCCTGTGTATAGAGCCTCCCGGTTATATGGATCTATACTAGAGAACCATAAAGAAAAAGCTGACAGTATACCTGGAAATGGCACCTACACCAGTACAAACAGGCCCTGGCGTGAGCACAAAACCAATGCACGATATATGGATATATCACTCCCATTTCATTTCTGTTGCCCAAAGCTGAGCACAATTTGCCGGTCTCGTGCAATGATCCAAAGTATTCTCAGACGTCACATGTTGGAGGTTACCATACCCATGCAAACAGGGGTGGCCGCCCCTTTAACCTACATGAATCTGACATCCCCAACTTAGTGACGGACAAGGACATTTGGCGATACGTGGTGAACAGCATCTCGGCTGTACGCTAGAATAGTATGTGTAGTAAGTTGTATGTATTCTATATAGATGAGTTGTGTGACCTGTGGCCTTAAAACAATGAGTACCGAGTCCGTGATATTCCTGTTAAAAGGGAACGTTTATTGATTTAAAGTGACGGCAACCCCAAAATGTTATTCCAGGCCGAGACAATTTATTTAGAGCAGATTGAAGGACTTCCAATATCGTTGAAAATGTGCCTGTGGCACAATAAATTTGAAAGGACACCGAAACAGAAAATAGGGTATCGGCATTTCATTGAACATTTCTTACCAGAGAGGTTGCGTAATCTCTGCGACTCAGTGGTCAACACCAATAACCTTGCTTATATATAGGTCGGACAGTCAGTTCAGCTTTTTTCAAGATTTAGGTATAGTTGTTATTTCTTTAATTCATATATTAATAGTGTTTAAACCTTTGCTTCACCTGTTTTTTATTCAAAAGAAATTATTCTAATGTATACGATAATTCTCCCGCGCATCGGCACCGTATCTTTTCGGTGCATCGTCAAAAGTCTGCAGTAGGCATATGACCTTGCCAAAGTGTGCGCACGAAATGTTTGGATGATATGGTTTCTAGAAACATTGACCTGCTGATCCAAATATTGATGATGCAACTTTCATCCTTGAGCATTTTGAGGGATAGGAGAGGGGTTATAGTTCCTTTGTCCACAACGCTTGTGTGTGCACGCTGGCCCCAAAACATTGTTCAAGGGCATCAGGGGGAAACATTTATATTGTCCTATTGTTTTCAAGTGGTTTTTTTCAGGTGGGATGTTACAACAGCAAAAATACATTTACTTTATGTTAACGAGCTCAAAATAGTAATGTTCAGAGGCCTGGGTGCTGATCCTCCATAGACCGAGGCCTTAAACTACTTCCCCTTATTATATTCTCGCGTGAATGAACAATCTCATAACATTATCTATAAGCCCATGAAGAATCGAGCCACATTTGAGTTTGTTTGGAGTTAATCTGTTTCATGGTAATTTTATATTGGGGGGGGTTGTGGTATCTGATATTATGTGTTGTGTGGACCTGGGGGGCGCTCCTATTTTTTTTGGAACCTGTACCCTTTTTAATAGCCAGTTGAAACCGAAGAACATGGCTTACATCTTCTTGATCCGTATTGAAACGTTTACAAAACTTTTGGAACGCTGTATTTGGAAACCATCCAATCTCAAATGATGCAGGATGGAAAAGTTGCATCATCAATATTTGCAATCAGCATGTCAACAATGTTGCCTAGAAACCATCAAACTTAGTACAGACTCTTTTGGCAAGTCGTATAACAGGTCTTTGGTTATACCGCTGGACTAATACAGAATGAGGCCAATAGAGGACACATCTATTCATTGTAAGGGGAATGCACCTTATAAATAAAAAAAAAAATGAGTGTTAATATTGAGATGCCTAGATCATCATGTAATCTAAGGTAAAAACATAATATGATTACGGTATGGTGTATTTTATACTACTTGGAGCATCTTCCACAAAAATATACAAATGTTAAAGTGGTTTTTTAAAAACAACAAGATCGGTTCCCACCTTACACGACAGGTTTAGAGCCCTTGTGTTCATTGTGTTCTGCGTACAACCATTAACCTTTTTTTTTTTTTTTTTTTTTTTTTTTTTTAATTTCACAAAAACATATAAAATGAACAATTGTTGACATTCAAGGGGTTGCTGAAACAACTACAAACATAAACACCAACATCCATAAAAAATTTCCAGCCATCGTCTGCCACATTAAAACTGCTACTGAAACCCTTGCAATACGACGTCTCACTTGGCGAAATAACCACGGATCTGCCTTTCTTCAAATTAAATGTGTATTAAAGTATACTATGTGGCTAGCTCGCATGGCTGCCATTGCATAGGGTCTTATTACGACATCAATGCAAAAATCATTATCCTAATATATATCAAACAGTTTAAGGATTGGAACCCGGCCTGCTAATATAAAACAATACGTTAAATCACTCAATGGTATGGGTGCGGCTATCAGAAAATATATATATGCTGGGAAAATAAAACCACCG
Organism: Ophioderma brevispina; assembly: GCA_023653785.1. Taxonomy (NCBI): domain Eukaryota; kingdom Metazoa; phylum Echinodermata; class Ophiuroidea; order Amphilepidida; family Ophiodermatidae; genus Ophioderma; species Ophioderma brevispina. Next base: position 5,985 of record JAMKCH010052177.1, on the reverse strand, counting down.
TGGCATTTTTTAATTGAATTGAATACGTGGCTCGAGACTCACTGAGAGTGCTTTAAAACAGGAAACTAGGACGCCGTCGTCCGTGATATGAAATCGTCCTATTCTCTGTAAATAGATTCACTCGTCAGGATTCTTTCTCAATAGGGCGACCACAACGTTACGGATGCCCCCATCATTGACAATCACGTCCAGCGTGTGAAAATTGGAAGTGCAAAAATACATGTCAACATGAAAGAATACGCCATGATTGTTGCGCATTATTCCAATTTAGCCGTCCTATAAGGCTGCTTTCACGGTGTCTTGCACACAATTTTAAATTATTATTTCCTTCTTCGTCGGGTGATTCAACAACTGTGTCTAAATAATGGCAACGGAAGTATTGTGGGTAAATTTGAAATAGTTTCGTTTTAGAAATTAAGGTGTTTTTATATTGATCGTAAAAGTCAATAGTTCAAACGAAAATCTCTATTCCTCTTTTGTAACCACAATAGTTACAAAATACAAGAATTTTTAATAAAGAACCGGCTAATTAATTATATGCATTCACAACTTACATCAAAACTTTTATTGATAAAGGAACACATAACATGAATGAATTCATGTCTGTTGAATTCTTGGGTATATCCCGAGGCCCGTTACCAGGGCTTTTTTAGGGGAGGGCCGATTTTTTTTTCACATGGACCTTTTCCGTTCCGGCCACTTCGCCCCCCCTAAATCGGGGGGAGCGAATTGGCCAAAAAGTGCCCTTTTTACTAAAATTTTAACCTTTTTTCTGACAAATACCATAAAAGCCTAATTTTTGGCCTCGCTCATCTCGCAAAATCGCTTATTTTTTTGCCTTTTGAGCCATTTAGGGGGGTTTGGGGGCTTTTTTGAAATTTGGCGGCGCTGTACCCCCCCTCCCCCCACGGGTTACAACCTGATATCCATAAACATGATTAAGAGGATTTGACCATCATATATGTTCATTATCAGTGCAGAAATTAAATCAATATAATACAACCAGAACAAAATGAGTTTTCGTTTAATGACAAACAAACTATTTAACATTCGGGGGCCTATATGAATACAACCACAGCAACCGATCATAAATCTGCTTCGCTGGGGTCCCTACAACCCGTGTATCGTTTGATTAATGAAAGGTCAACGGTTTGTGTGTTTTTCAAATCCACGGTTTCGTTTGCTTTTTGACATTTATTATGTTTTATTGCCTTGCATTTTGTTTAGGATAACAGTGACAAGTCGAAATTATGAATCTGCGGAACGGGCTACTTCCTAAAATACTTTTTAATACTTGTTCTAAACTGTTAATCCACTTCACATATTTTCTAGCTATAGCTTTAATAATGCATATTATTTTTCCATAATTCATGTATGCTGTGGCATTCTCAAGTACCCAATTTTGGGCTAAACGTGGGCTAAGAGGTATTACTTTCCGGATCCGAATTTTTTATCACACGTATCTTCATATGGTACTGTTATGTTTACTGCATCAAACGAATGCTCGCTCACTTAAACTTTGGAATCAAGCATTTTAGGTGATTATCTTTAGTTCTAGTTGATTTTTTTAATTAAAACGGCTGGACGATTGTGACCTCAAAAATTATACTCGATGTGTTTTTGGGACTTTTTTCATACAAGGGAGAAAACATCAGACCATGATCGGGTCACCCAAAGGGATAAGCAGCGATTGCTAATCCGAATATCGGATAGTTATGTTGTCTTTGTTACGGAGCTGCTTATGCGCTAACATAACCTGCATTTGAGTCCGCATCACGCATGTGATTTCCAGGATGTCAATTGCAGGGGGAGGGTGGACAATTTTTAGAGTACGTCCTTATTAATAACAACCATTAATATATAAAATTACCACACAAATTTTATACCTAAGAGTTTCTCTAGGTCAGGTCTGAAAGCGTTGTGCAGTTCGACGATGATATATCCTCACAGCGGACATCCAAAATGGACAGCTTGCACAAAGTCACACTTAAAAAACCTCCTCAGGGTAATATTCCAATGGAATTTTCTCAGTCCTGTGAAGATAACTTTTGTCCCGCAGTAGTTAAGGACGGACAAGGTTTGAATAAAGTCTTCGACGACACAATAATATTACAGCAGTAAGAAAATCCAGGTATTATACACCACATCAAGTCTGCCGCCTATGTCTTCATTAGGGACCACAAACTGGAATGCTCTTTTGATCCCAAAACTGAAGCTCTTCTGGCCTCTTAAAAGACGAAAGCCGGACAATTCGATCAGCTATTCAAGTACGGTGGCATCCAAATATTAGAAATCCTGGCACTATGTAAGAACTCAAATCTACCAGTATTGTAGATTAAAACTAGCTAAAACTATACTGTATAGCTTCTTGAATACAACTGCTGCTGGCCAAACCACCTCTTGCAACTCTGCTTTATACCAACATTTAACAAAGTTCCCAAGTCTTAAACATAGATATTACCACAGATCAGGCATAAACATAAACCTGCACTAGCTGACCAATTGGAATAACATAAATACATTCATCGGAATTGCATCAATTCACATATATAACTTCATGGGAGAAAACCCTAGGGTTGCAATGTTTGATCTCAAGCATATAAACCAAGTTGGACTCAGTTTTAATGGGAATTCTTGGAAAATCCACATTTCGCCCCTGGTGCAATTCTATCTAACAGGTGCACCTCGTACAAACAACACTAGAGGAAATCCCCTGCTCTTTTTTTATCATAAACACAGTTCCTTTTTATGAAAATCTTTTCTCAAATAAAATGAAAATCAAATTAATATTTTTAATCAGAAAATGGAGGATATAACATAACTTAGGTGGAGAGTTTGTTCCCTACTTTAAGTTTAATGTCAGTATCCCTGATTTATAAGCTAATTACAATAAAGTCAAAAATAATTATCATCTCACATGATCGCTGCTTATTCCTTTTTTATAGTATGTTGCAACTAATCTGAGTTGTAAACTTCGATTTCTACTCTCGAAGAAAATTCCTGTAATTTTGTATTTTCTGTCTGACAAGGGACAGAAATTACAAGTGACATATGTAGTAGGCACCACTATATATCCATTTGCTCATCAAGATGAAAGCCAATAAATCAAAAGTGAATGAATCGAATGGAAAGTGTATTGGAGTAATACACTGAGGAAAACATGTCTCTTTCTACTTTCTGATCCAAGGATTTGTCAGATTGTCTTTCCCACATACTTTACAGCCTTTTACACAGACCAACTGGCTTTCGGCGATCGTATATAATTCACTATACAGGGGAAGATAGGTACAGAAGAATCCCTATCCCCGCGATGCACTGACCTATCGGGAGATATTCGACTATCTCTGTCTCTCTGGTATGGCAGAATAAGTGATTACGTTCTCCAGGAATTTTCCACCAATGGAGGAAAATAACTCGGTTCTTCTTTAAACTAAAGGCTGATTCAGAGATTTCAAAATATATTTTGTGTAATAATTAAAAATAGTCAACTAGAACTAAAGATAGTAACCTAAATGCTCAATTCCAAAGTTTGGGATGAAATCGGAATGTTCGTTTTATTGCTAGAAAAACTTTATGTACAGTATTACGTGCAATAGGAGTACTGTGAAAAACAAAAAATTCCGGATCCGGAATTTGATAACAAGTTGGATTTCTATATGAAGGACTTCGGATTGAGGATAGACATTTCACACAGTGATTAATATATGGACAACATTATGGATATGCAAAAAAACCACGATTGTTGGAAAAAGAGGGCGCCTCCACAGGAAATCTCTGAGTAGGCCCTTAAATTTTTGTACTGTTTTCCACATCATTTTTAACACTTAAGTGCCCAAGCTAAAAAACTTCGTTGTGCCCAAGGGGGGGGGGGGGGGGTTCCTAGGGACCAACCCAGATAACCCACTTTACCATGGGGGAGTTTGATCATGGCACTCAACACCAGGAAATGGGGGTCACCGTAAGAACCACATACCCACAATAAAAATTGAAATCGACTTGGACCTATGACCTACTTATGGCCAATTGAAATTGTCACTCTCCGAAAAAGGAGTGGTTCGCACATTTCATCCTCAGCAAAACTCAACTAATGGTTTTTTGAACAAATAATTCATTATATCTACTATAGAATAACAATTAAAATAATCATTGACAACATATAGCAAAAATTTATACAATCTTGTATTGTTATCAGAAACTCAAAATCACATTATTTTTCCCCCTAGACTTCACAGTTAAGAAGCCACGCCATGACAAAATTAAAATTGCTGCTATAGCATATAAAAGGTTCTTTGATTTACGTATTAGTATTATTAATTTATTGCCTCCTAAGGTTATATATCTATACAAATAAATCCCAAGATTTAATTACCTTTATTTTTTAATTAGTAAAATTCTTGATTTTTTCACTTCCGTTATGCCCGGGGGGGTTCCTAGGGACCCAACCTAATATCTTATTCTAATTGAGCCGTGGGCGGATTGAATTTGTTTTAGTATCAGGGGAAGGCGTATTCATAATCATCAATTAGCAAAAAACACCTTGAAAAATTTGATTGCGTAACCGAGAATCGCAAAAAAAATCGAATGTGGGTCTAATGGACCCCCCCCCCTGGTCACTTACGTGTTAAACACATGTTTGGTGGAGTGCATATCCAACCCAAGACTCCCATATGGTAAAAAATGATAGAGGCATTAACCTCTTACTCTAGAACAAAAGTTAAGGCACTTGATCTGATTCTGTGAGAATGAATAGAGGACTTCGTGTGTTCTAAGGTAAGACTAAATGCACCTTCAGAATGGTAAATGTTAAGGACTGATTGAGCCGTAACAGATGTTGAGGAACCTCAAGAGAGCTCTGCTTGATCAATATTATTAAATCCAAGAAGTGGTGAACTTCATGACCGTGGAATGGCCGCTTCCTTGCGTTCCTTGCTTTCCTCTCCTCCTGTGAAATCACTCTGCTGCTGGGTGTCTTACTCTTAGGGATGGGCCGTGTGGCAGGAGATATGTCCTCCGGGCTCACGTCGGGCACAATGGTGAACATAGGGCAATCGATTCAGTTTCACGCTTATTCCTTTGTCGTCTACGGAGCCTCGGACTATGAATCCTGCCGGACATATCTCCTTTCACACCGTTACTAGGTGGGTTCTATTGCTCACGAAGGACCATATCATGCCGCAGTTGTCATGGTTTGTAAGACCCTCTCTAAGGGAGAATTGGGCAGCGTTGAAGGCATAGACAATTGTTGTAACAACAGAGATAACACTAGTGGATGTTGTTTCCACATTCTAGGTTGGCAGGCAAGGGAAGAGTATTTTTGATTGTTTTCAGGTAAAATTTCACAACTCTGGTGATCATGAATATAGTAGATTGATTCCATGCGCATGCTGTATCACAACTTAACCAACGCTTTGTTTTGCCCTATAACCAACAAGGCAACCAATACTGATTTTCTGATTCTTTTACTGTTAGACTTGACAGAGTGTTCTATTTTGACATCTTTCAATGCGCTTGAGACCTCCGTAGAACCCAACCTGCGACCATGTTTGTCATTTTTTTTTTTTTAAATATCCTTTGAACTTTATTGCAAATTATGCTTTCATATCTACCCAATCAGGTTTTTTGTCATTCCTGTATACAAAAAGCATAATACATTTTGCTTTGATTATAATATCATTTGTGTTTAAAAAAAAAAAAATTCCATCCATACAATATGAACGTACACTCTTTCATTACTTTTTGCAATTTTGGTACCTGTAATTCGAAATGAATAACTTAGCAAAATCCGTATATTTTCCATACCGGTATTTGGCTAATTGCTAATTTCATACAAACTGCTTATTTATTAATATACTCTCTAGTCTGTTGTCCTTTGTAAGTCGGTACGATAGCCCAATAATAATCTCTGTGACGTAATGATACAGTTCTATTAAATTTTTGATAATTCATGTGTTGCTCATCAATTGGAATATTTTTTTCAGACTTAAT
>JAMKCH010052176.1:0-10399 GCA_023653785.1 Ophioderma brevispina | reverse complement strand
CTTCCCCTGCAAAAGTTATCTCTATCAATAATACCTTCGAACATACTCGCCATGGCTACAGAGCTATGCGCTATGTAGCCATGCGACCGATACACTCTAATATCAAAACGCCCTATTATAATTATTACACCCAAAACCATTGCACTCATGGATTACCAAGTGCAGATCTAACACTCACTGGAGAAAACAAAGGTATGACTTTAATCTCTCGAGAGAACTTTAATATCCCTCTCTCGAATGTCTCAGTGTCTGTTTATTAATTTAAGACTGAATTGTGGGCATAAAACACATGCGATGATCAAATAAAGGATACCACCCCAAAGGAAATATAAATGTAAAGGAACAAGGACAAGGTTCGGATGGAAAGTGATATATAGATAAATGGGAGAAGGAAAAACTCCAATATTGTGGGATCCGATCCCGCGACAATGGATTGTCGATTCAATTTTTGCAACTTAGCCAAGGTAATGCTATGACAACGAGAGAAACTAACAGATTAATGATTTCAATCGCTCTGCTTTCCCTCTTGAATAATTTAGCAAAACATATTTTATTAATTAAGAAATGAAAATGAAATCCACCCTAGCAGGGCGTTAAGACTAAGTAAGAAAAAAGCCACAATGCAATGATTACAAGAAGATATAAATAAGAAAGAAATGCTCAGGTAAATATTTTTACAATTTGCATAAGTGCATCTTCCACCTTCAAGTGATTATCCGCCACGAATATGGTTGCAGTCAAGATTAAAAATCTTGGGTGGACTGCTTTTTTGCATGGCATCTGAAAAAACGCTTTAAAATGTCTGAAAATGGAGACATTTTTTATAGTTCCCTTCCGAACGGTGGGGACAAAAATACACAACACCTTTATTTAAAACAAGTTAAGATTACTTGTATTAATTTGTAAAATAAAAATATTGCCAGCTTCAAATGCTTTAAAGGTTAGATACTTCCTATAATTGTAAGTGAATCGTTATGCATGCATCCATTACTTTGGATGAAATTTTGCAACTTAACTTACTAGGGAATTTATGTGTTTTTACCATACCATTAAGTAACCCTTTCCTCAAGAACACGGTTTGAGCAACAGCTATTTCTTCGTTAATGATGTTGTGTATGTATTTACACAGTGAGATTGTTTTGATTTGTAACATCTTGGAATGATCGCTGTAAGAAAATTTAATGGTACATATATGTGCAAATTGACCAATTATCAAATTATGTAAAATAGACAATAACCACCAAGTAATTAAAATTATTGCATAGCGTTATGCCTGGTTTTGGAAAAGTCTAGAAGGTTCAATGTTAATGTCTGCCAAATTAGTATTAAACTCCTTGCTTAACGTTTTGGATTCAAACAAGCCTGTAAATTTTCACCAGTTCTTTCCGGTGTAGAAGTAATTATAGTGTGGACTACAGCGGTAAAGAATATGGCAAACATTACGCTTTATTCCGTTTGTCGTCTATGGAGACGACTATAGCTCCCAGCGGACTATAATTACTTTCACACCGGCACCGTGACTGTTTCTTTCAGAAAACAAGTGAACAAATTAATTATAAAACAGTTCATGTGCTCGAAACTCATGCCAAAATCAACAGATGTAACAATATTTATTGCCAGTGAGTTACATAACGTTTTTTCTTCTTCTGAATTACTTTGCAATTAAGATTGGTTCTTTTGTGTTCTACGTTGTAATTATTCTCACACATTTGATACCTCACATTCTGTTGATCTCTTAACCAAATAAACTTATGTTCACGAAGAAAGGGACAGCCAGCCAGCCAGTCGAGATAGTACACAGAGGTAATATGTGGCTCAAAGCAAAAGAAAAAGTGCACTAGATTTTCCGCAGGATGTCAGGATAATGTTTTGAGTGATAAGCTATCGGCGACTTAGCATTTAGGCTCATTTTTAGTGACCCACTTTGTTCAAAGAAGGTTTAGGACACGCCAATGAAGGACAGATGCAGGTGTTTTGTTAAAATTACCATTTAAACACAAAAAGGATCTCTGTAAAAAAAAACACAGTCACGAGTCGAAAACGGCTATAATTGTGCTATATACTATGTACTATATACTGTATTATGAAAAAATAATTACCTACATAAAAGCTTTGGATTTAGATTTAAAAGAACACATCACACATGATAAAACGTGTGAACAGGGACATGTGACATTTTACAGGGTGGTGCAAAAAGAATTTACCCCGCGTTTAAGGTGATCATTCACTCGCATAATGCAATTACATTGCAGCTCCAGAACTAAACATAACATAACATAACAATGGGTTTATAAACGGCCTTTTACAAAAGTAGACAAGCGCAAAAAAAAGAAAACATTAGATCATAGGGAAAAGGTGTTGAACTAAGAAGGCTCTAAAAGTGGTGATGTTACTTTGATTCCTGATCCACTGGGAAGCATTCAGAGACGGGGCGCTTGCGATGGAAAAGGCGCGGTCGGCCAGCCAATTTCTTAGCCCGAGGGACTCAAAGGTGACAAGCAACACAGTCGAAGGGCAGAAGGTGTTTGGGGATGAAAGTAAGAGGAAAAACTAAACTTGGAAACGAGCGATGGACGGCTTGATGTTTGAGAAAGAGTCTTGAAACGAAAAAGTTGTGCCACAGGCAGCCCAGTGGAGAGACTGGAGGAGGGAAGTGTGAGTGCGTTTGGGTTTCATGAAAATAAGACGCGCAGCTTTGTTTTGCAGCCTATGAAGCCGGTTGAGGGTTTTTCTGTCCCAATGCCATTCATAAGAGAGTTACAGTATTCAAGCTTGGATGAGATAAGTGTACGAACAATGTTATGACACGTCTCGGTATCAAGATATTTTCTGACACGATTTACACTATGGAGCTGCCAGTTGATGGAACGAGAAAATGGTAATGTGATCAATCATGTCATGGAATGATCAAATGTTACACCCAGATTACGAATGGTGGGGGATGGGCGAATTTCTTGATCACCCCGATGAAGAGACCAAATGTGAAGGCACGTAGTGATGAGCAGAGGAGGCATAAAAAATTCGTTTACCCTGATTACGCTTAGCTATTACGAAGCATCAGGACTGCAAATCATCCACACATCGCTACACTTGACTTAAAGCGCAAGCAGCCTCACCAGGACGATTTGGCGTCAAAAATGGGAATAAACCTGTACATCATCAGCATAAATGTGATAATGTAATTGATGACTTTCAATAATTTGTCCCATTCGTCGTGTTAAGAGGTAAAAAGCCTGAGGGGCCCCAATACCGAGCCCTGGGGGACACCTAAGCGCTCTGGTCACGTATGAAAAAGGCCCCTTTGACACTCACTCTAATAGTTCTGCTACCCGATAGGCTGGTACCAACTATAGACTTTGCGGACACAGACGACCAAAATCACCAGCAAGCCGTTCCAGAAGGATACCGTGGTCTACGGTATCGAAAGCCGCTGAAAGATCTAACATAAGGAGGAAAACGGTGCTGGTCATCAAATGCCCTGAGGATGTCATTTTGGACACTGGTCAATGCAGTCTCAGTGCTATGAGCCTGCTTATCCGCAGACTGGTATGGAATCAGACAAAGAATTTTCATGAAGGTAATCAGAAACTTGAGTGGAGACAACTTTTTCAATCAATTTGCCAACAAATGGTAAGTTGGAAAACAGGCGATAGTTACCCAATTGATTTGGTCCAGGGGGGTTGGCTTTTTTCAAGATTGGTGTAAACGGGCTTTACAGAGATCAGTAGGAACATACCCGAGGGGGAGAGGGAAAAGTATTGACAATCGTGGTTAAGATAGGTAATAAAGTCTTCAAATGTGCTTACCAACCAAGTGGGTATGGGATCTAGGCTAAACTCTGTGAAGGGCACTTCATTAAGAACTTTGCCAAAATCCTCTTCAGTAACAAGTTTGAAATGGGGCATGCTTTACAAATGGAGATCTACATGTGATTTACAACATGTGAGGTGGTGGTAGTACTACTATTACGTAACACATTCATATCAAGTTCAGTTCTGATTTCGTGACCTTACCAACAAAGTCGATTAGAAAAATCATTGCCAGTTGAGGTCAGTCAGGGTGATCATATTACAAGTATAAGTACTTCAGTCACCAAGTTGTACATTTTTTTTTTAAAAATTACAGTTTTTGATAATATGAAAAAAAGTTATGTTAACTATTTGTTTTTCTTTGCACTCACATGCAGCAGCAGCCGCTTAGCATCTAGTTATATGTCGATAGTCCGTATCAAACATTGCGTTTTCTCCATCTTCGTTTCATGACGGCGTACGAGTACGCCACGGGAACTAACACAACAGTGTCATTGTACCACTTGGGTTTATACGGACAGAGAGCGAGACTTGGATTTAGCTGGGGCATGAGCATTTAAAACATTCTGACAAACGAACTACAACGCGTGATATATAGACAAGTACTATATTCCCGTAAATTCCTGACCATTGACAGAACCACTCATCGGTAAAGTTACCTTCATCAACTTAATGACCCAATTAGGAACCAATAACCTGGGTCATTTTGTGTCGCTTTAATTCTGTAATGCCGTCAAATGTTTTTCGTCACAATGCGCAAGAAAAGAAGATTTGGAGACATTTGGCACACCCATAATAATAATACTAATGTGTATTTTTTAACGCGCACATATCCACGTAGTAAACGTGCTCAAGGCCGCTGTGCATTGCGGCAGCATGGAAAGGAGCTAGCAAATCAGAGAAACAATAATACCAGAACAGATTTATGCGAAGAAGCCGGATTTTTTGAAGCAGGAGGAAAACCGGAGTACCAGGAGAAAACCTGCGGATACGACACACCAGTACGCTCCCATAGAAAACCTGTACGGCCTGGTACACAGCGCCACCAATTACGTTTCCGATTCGCTAATGGCCGGTATTCTAGACATTGCGCTACGTCATGGGATTTCCTAGCAGTCAGACGGTTGTGTTTGTTAAGGCTCTGCGATTATTAGCTGAACAAGGAATGAAAAAAAACGGTTTTCGCGGCGGGTACCTTAGATATCGCGGGGAGGAAAACGACGAATATCAGGTGGTCGATCTGATGTTTAAAGAAATGGGTTCTGACAAAAAAAGACCATTAGCTCACTAGTTTTTGTAAGCATGGGTGTGTGCAAGACGACGCAGCAATCGAGAATTGAGCAAGCTAATAAGGTAAGAATTTTTCACGCATTTTCACGTTTTTTCGTATTTTCCAAATATAAACTAGATATAAACAGTCAGCAACTAGACAATTTAGTTCGGAATATTTTGGTGCCGTAAATCGTTACGACTACGATAGGCAAGTATTTTGCGCAAGATCCAGTGTACAAAAAGCCCAATCAACGCTTTTGACCGGGTCGAATATGTTAACAAGGTGTTGTGTAGTGTTAGCCACTTGGGTAGACGTCTCATATAGAATTCGCATTGATGCAAATGAGGTATTACAAATTGATTCGCCATGCGCTGATGGCCGTGTGCAGTAGCGCTGCGTAATGAATAGCAATACCTCATTTGCTGCATCAATTGACTTCTATATAAACGTCTACCGCCATTGGGGCATGTTACCGTCGGAAACTTGTGAACTCCCTAGCGTAGTGGAAGAGTTGCCAAGGTCGCGTGGATCAACTTAGTTGTCTGACCGTAATTTAACAATGGACGGCGACTGTGTTCCAATACAACACTTAAATGGTGTGACAGTAGGATTCGAGAAACCAATTCACATAAAGCCAACGCCACCTAGAACGAGCCCCTGCCGGTTATTGAACCCTAGACATCATTGTGAACGGCGAGGCAGATAACGCTACGCCAATAACGTCCCCCATTGCAAATGGGGGGCTCTCGGATTTTGACGAAGCTTCCCTTTTGTCAGTTGCCACTATTTGCAGATGAGTCACCTGCCAGTTCTGAGACGCCAACTTCCATACTTATTTTTGTTGACAATACATCCATAATGCAAACTGTTTTTTTTTCTTCTTTGACGTTGTTACCCAACCCAAGGCTGCCTTGTTTAAAATACATGGCTGCCTGCACGAATTCCCCCTTCCCTATAGATTTTACTTTTGAAATGGTGCTGGGCAAAATTATATTTTAAAGAAGGTCAAAATGTAAGATTGTCTTGTATTAAATAATTTTCTAAAATACATTTTAGTGTGTAATTATTGAAACAATCAAAACACAGCAATTCAAACAGTACCAATACCTCACTTTAATTTGACAATGGTGGCAATGAACAATATGATTTCCGATTTGTCTTCACAGAAGCACTGTTGGCCAGCTTTGGACGATAATTTTGAAAATTATTTTAGTTTTTTTCTGTTTTTTAAGTTTTTTTGCTGATATTTTTTTACTGTGCCTATGATTTTTGATCTATAAGCTGGACATTTGGCAAACCGGTGTGAAAGGAAGCATTGTTCCGGCAGTATCATTAGTCCGGGTCCAAGACTACAAAGGACTAAAGCGTGAAACTAATGTTGCGTGAAGAGTCAACTGAATCGATTGCCCTATTGTTTCACCATTGTTCCCGGACGGTGAGCCAGGAGGACATATCTCCAGCCCCACCGGCATGCTCTAGTTTTAGACTTTGACATCCACTACCATTGCATCTCCAATGGTCCCAACCTAATCAGACATATTTTTTCGGACAAGAAAGGAAATTTAACCTATGACAACCAATGGTGGCCACCTTAAATTCGCATGTCCTTCCTTATTTCAAATCATGCTATGAGCAATGAAGCTCCCGCAGACAAGCTAGTTTTGTACATATCGGCCATATTTTCATATCGTCGGGTGTATCTAGGACGGATTTTAACAAATTACGAATTTGTTGTTTCTGAAAAAACTCCTTCGAAAAATCGCGAACTCCTAGAGGGTTCCCGTACACACCCCACATACGATTCAAAATCAAATCGCGATTATAAGAACGAATTCACACCTTGAAATTTATTTAGCTAATATTCATAATAGTCATCAGGAAGTCTTATGTGATAAAATGGAGTAATACATTGGAAAAGCTAACCATCTTATCCGTCAACCCCAAACCTACCAAATCGGCGATTATGTTCATGACATAATGACAGATGTTGAATTTTTCCTATACTAAAGCGTTAATTCAGCATCCGTCCATTATGGAAAACACACATCGGCGTTTTCTGAACATCCGTCAAACCAACGTCCGTCATCGGCTCAAATTTGGTTTTATTACAATAAGACGGATGTTGGGTGGATTGGCGCGATTCATCGCTTTGAACTTCAAATATAATATAAAAAACTTAAAACCGATATTTATAACATGTTGCCATATTTTCTTGTGGCATTGATAATTTAAGATGAGAATACTTTACATAACACCAGTATTTAAAAAGCCCTGGTGGGAATCAAGTACATGTATACACTTCTGTGGACAGAGGGTTTCACCATCCCTACACTATGTAATACACAAAGTCTCCGTTACGCAACAATACGTCAAAATTACGATTAACTAATTAAATGAAGTAACTTGCAAGCTGTCGGTCACTTGGCAATGTTTGAAATTTTGGTACTACTACCGTTTCCCTTAATTTCGCGTAAAAAGAATAAAAATTCAACATCCGTCAATCTGTAATACACCCGACGAGATACAACCTAGCATATTTTTTCAGGATTATTGTAATCACTTTCCCATCCATTGTTGATAAACCCAAATTCTCTGGAATTGCAGCATGTCGGTGAACAATCGCCTTAATAAACTTGGGAGGTTTTAACTTTTAACCCACCCTGTATGTCGTGTGTGTGCTCTATACCCGTCTATTCACCATTGCACCATCTTTGAGGATGTACCAGCGAACCTATTTTGATAATTATAATTATGTCGACTTTCACTGAAATGATTGAAGAGTGTATTTTTTAGAATCCCTAAGTGGATTATTTTATTCATAATAGTTCGACGGGCCATGTACATACCCACAGTGAAAGGTGAACATTAACAATGAGCTTTTTAGGCTTTTACATCAAATCACTGAAAAGAAAAGAACATCACGCAGAGATACTTAAGCGATTATCGCAGGATACGCCTGTGGGAATTTGATAACGTCTGCTATGACGAGGGGGACACTAACCGGAGTAATATCATTGCTTCTGCGGAATTAATACTGGCATTCCCCCCAAGGCTACCCCGATGTTCCATAGGTGACGTATCCAAGATAAAATCTCGGAATAATTTGAAAGAACTCTGCAAATGTCGCAGCCCCGATGAATATACGAACTTTTACATTTATGTGTTTAATTCTTTTTACGTCAAATCAAATTATATTGCACATGACTGTGCAAACAATCGAAATAGTCTACAAGGTCAAGGAGCAATTATACGGTTATTCTTACTGTATATTCGATAAAATCAAGTACTAAGACATTTGGAGCACCAACATTACGATAGTCTCAACTCTGGATTGGTCGTTTTAATGAACATATTGTTAAACGGGTAGTTGGCTTGCACTTCTTGAGTCAAGGTCAAATGTAAAGCCAAATGCTCAAACATAAATGCATGAATTGCATGTGTAGAAATTGACACATGTAGAAAATTCACCACCAGTTTATAGACCCTATGCAATAGGCTTCCATACTGTAAAAGGGTGAGAGAGCCACATTACATGACTACAATACATCCGCCTGTTATGGATTCCAGTAACTGCTCAAGTGTACAGGCTGAAATATTTTACTCATTGTGATAGTTATTTCAACCCGCTAGGGCACACGAGATAGATCTTATGTTAATCACCACGTGTGACGTGTTATGCATAGGACCGTTCTACTTACAACTTAAAAATTATTAGGCAGTTGTTTCTTATGTAGCTTAGGTGTAGCCTTCTTGTATCAGCTGCACATAAGAAAATTATGACGCTACCGGTTGAAGCGCCTGTTAGCAACATGATCAATCATATCATTCAATCAATAATCTTTATTTATTCTCCATATGCATTACAATAAAAACATTTAAACAGTTATATACAAAACAAGAAAGCCTATGAGGAAAAGACCAAAAGGCAATGAGCGCCCGAAATAGTCTTCCCGTAAATACAACTATATGTTTCATGGCGCCGCCGCCGCAACCCGACCAAGTCCCTCCGACCAGACTCACCCGACCGCGAACAACCCCTGAACTCGGCAGCCCTCCACAGAGCAACCCGCAAAGGCTGTCGCACTCAACAGTCACAAAAACGCGTGAGAGAGAGAGAGAGACGGCCAGGCTAGCGGAAACGCCATGATTTCAAAATACATTATAAACAAAGACCAAAAAAAAAAACATACAAGCCTAACAGACAAGCAATGGACAGTGCACGAAATGTAAGCTACATGTAATTTAAGATTAGGCGTTTTTTCCAGCTGAATTACGGAAATGTTTTACGGACATAGAGATCTTACTGGTTCATCTAATGAATTCCAAAAAATGGCCGGCCACTCGATCGTATAGATGGTCAGAGAAGTACTTTTATTGGTTGCCTAAACTGAGGTCACTTGACATATCTCGCATGATCAATCGGCGTGCTTGAACGTTTTAAAAAAAGTTGTTGAAGCCATTAAGAGTAGATCATTCAAATAATACACCGGTTCAGAGAGTATATGCAGTTAGAACCGTAACAAAATTATACTTTGCCAATATAAAGGCTCGGGAATGCACTTCTGTAAGGACTATTAGTATTATTCTTATGACCCATTTTTGCCGGCCTTGATAAGTTATCTAAAATAGATCTTACATGTATCCCCCAAAGACAGTATAGACCCCCCATAATTAAGCATAAGGTAAGTAAAGGTACAATATAGCGCGTATAGCAATATGTGAATGCAAACGAAAAAAATAATTACAAAAGGCAACTACTACATGCATTTCCATCGTATAGTATAATTTGCTTTTCGATTGTAACCACATTGCATTATAAACATTAAGCTAACAGAATAACGAATAATGTACATTACTTCATTAAAATGCCGTACCATTATCATATCACAGATCAATTAGAAGTGTAGTTCAATACAGGGCATTACCAATATTGTTCCATGAATGTTAATCTGTACTCTACTGAATTTCTATGTTGAACAATGATATATTCTTCATTCGTCTTGAGATATCCTTTCAGGAGTTAGGATAAGGTGGTTTTGATTGGATTACCTATTTTAAGAAAACAGAGAGTAACAGTCATTAGAAACACATTCACAATGCTCCAAAACACATGTTTTTGTTTTGACTGATTTATGCATTAATTTTGAAATGTTTTCAAAAAGTTGGGTATTTGGGGGAAATTAACCTATTCTAAGAATGAAAAGGTCTAAATGGTGATTCTTTCATACATGGGATTAGCATACAGTGTAGTGCAATAATGGGCGGGTTCATTTCGTGATTCACATCCTCGTTCACCGACTTACCTAAAAAGGTTTGA
>JAMKCH010052175.1:0-10217 GCA_023653785.1 Ophioderma brevispina | reverse complement strand
TTTAGCCCAAAATATGTACGAGTACAGTTTATTGCCACTCCAAAGCGTGCCGCTGATTTCATTTTCCATGCAATGACTTAAGCCAATGGGTTTCTTATGTGCACCTGAAATTTCGTTGTAATAGCCGTCATAATTAAGAAGTGATGAGGACAAATGTAAAATAGATGAGTTTTTTTTTCACTTTGCAGACACAATCTTAGCCAAAATGTGTTGGAACACGACTGATCATTTTGTGCCAAGATTACTTGCCGTGTTCGCTTAAAGAGAATATAGCGAATCATGTCCACTGGGGTGGGGAGGCTGGAGATTCTCTTCTATGGCCCCCTCCTATCCCCACCAATCAATGTTGGGTTCTTGTAGGGTGGCAAGACCAAACATTTCAGGATTCAACATTGTCCAGGGGAGCGGGGCCATTTTTGAATTAGGCCTAAAAAAGTGTTCCAACACTTTTGGCCTAGATGTATTCACAGTCATGACAGTTACTACTGGGTCAACACAAGTGTGGCTGAAAAGAGGTTAGGTTTTTCTTTACAGAAGCCTTATTTTTTGTATCAGATGTGTTGAAATAGTAATACCGGTAACATATTCTACGAGTCAAAAAAAAAAAAAATCAAACTCAAGTCAATACACATGACTTCTTACAATTGAGACATGTAATATATACAGAGAATACCCACAATACAAAAAATCCCCAGTGTGTGAAGTGCTGTTATTTCAGGGAAAAATGACACTACAAAATGACACTAAAAATTGAAATTCCGAACAATTTACTATTTTTTTTTGTTTTACTTGGCATTTTATCAAATCAAATTTGTCCTTAGTGATAATATTCATCTTGGAGCAAAATTAATCACTCAACAAAAACATCAACCATGGGAGTATAATATCCCTAGACAACATGCAAGCAGCTAGTATAAAAACACCCAACAAATCAACAATTTTAAAGGCTGCCTTCGGCAAGGAAGTGATTAAGCTTTTCTTACCATCTGGGGAACAGCACGCCACAGACAGGAACATTTTTTGGCCTCCCACTGAGAGCAACAATGCACAGACACGGAATTGCGGAATTCATTGAAGCACCCAGACGTTGTACCCATCTCTGGCTGGATCATATTTGAGACCAAATGTTTGACACGATATGAGACAATCTATCTGATTGGCCTAAATATAGCATATAATAATGTAAACCATTAATCAGCCGGTAGATCTCGGGGGGGGGGGGGGTAAAGTAAAACTTCAAGTGGCGTGTCGTTGATAATCACCTTTTTCAACTAATATAAGGTGCTAAACATTTATCGCCTTCACAATTCAAGATGGTTTATTGGCAATTAAACCTCGCTTAAAAACCCAGTGTATATATTTTGACAGATTGAGGCTGGTTTTATCAACTAATAAACCACATTTATCATGAATGAACCAGATTATTGGACGAATAACCATGCAATATAATAAAAAACAGAGCATCAATGAATGCGTTAGCTATAATATGATGCCATGCAAAGAAAACAACAGCTTTTTGGCATCTATTAGTATCTACCCAGAGTATTAATTCACATATGAGATGAACTTAAGCCACAAACTGGTGTTTTTATAGTATGATTTTACAAATGCGCCTTTACTCATGGCAATATTCAATGGTTACTTCATTGTCATACTTAATTTACCTAATAACTAGTGAACCCCACAAACATATTGCCACACTAATCTGAGGGTTAATTTCTTTCTTTTTTTAAAAATTCATTTTCACTGGATATGGACTTCCTCAATCTCTTTTTTGTCCATTATTCTCAGTCTTCAATTTGCCGTAGTTTCCACTTTCAAAAACAATTTTGTCAAATGCATAAGACTATTATAATATTTGGGTTAATGAGCACTCATCAGATGATATATCAACCAAATTATTTCTCAATTTCCCAATACCAAGCAGAAATCATCAAGTGATAGTGCTTTGTGGGACATGAATGCATGGGTGTAAAAAGTCAGTGTTTTATGTTTAAAGGGGATAGTCCATTCTCGGCAGATTTGGAGAATAGCGATATATTGTAAAATGTAGTCAATCAGAAGGCACTGTGATGGGTAAATTAACAATAACAAAAACGTCATAATTCACACAAATGCAACAAGTTGTAAAAGCAGAGTCTTAGTAAAAAATAATATTGTTCATTTTGATTATTTGCAACGGAAAAAATTGTTTGAAAAAGATATAATGAACCTGGAAAGGGTGATCACTTATTAAAAACACAGTAAGATGAAAGTGCCACCATACTGCCATGACAGGCCCCCTTTAAGAATGTGATTTTGTGGAATCCAGCTGGCATCACATGACATTATTGAGCTGAAATGTCTAAAACTGGTTGCGTGTGGGATGAATCAATGCACCCTCGAAATAGCAGTGTGTTGTAAGGCTACTTTGACGATTGGAGTAAGAGAATTTGGATGTTTCAAGTCAAGTTAATAAGTGCAAGGTTAAATGGGGCCAATTCCGGCCAAACACATGTTTGCTTTATTGCCATCATTAAGTGGCACTTCATATGACACTGTCTAATGATTTAATACCAGGGCATGGCCATTCAAGGCATGTTATATGCATTATAAAGTTTGCCCTGGTTTGCAAGCAAACCATTTAGGTCAGCAACTTTGGTATGGTTAATGTAGACGTGTGGATGAAATCAGTAGAAAAATCCTTATTTGAGTATGGAAAAGAACTTTCCATAATTAAAATACAAACGAATGAAACTCGCTCTATAGCCTGATATTGGAATATCATGAAGTCTCAGCAGGTTATTATTTAGGTGAAAATGCTTTAAATAACATCTTTAAGAAAACCTTTTACAAAGTTGTTTAACTTTTTATATCAATAACAGGTTCTTCCCAATAAAAAATCAAAACTGAATGTATTTAAAATTTATGTACTGGGGTGAATAGCCTCCAAGATCTACATGTTGACTTGTTGAGACAGATTTTTCATGTAAAAAGCTAGCTTGAGGTAAGCATTTGCAGTTATAATATAGCCTACTGATTTTTTCAAACAATGCACGCTACAGAACAGGAAAATAATAATAAACATGCACCATACTTTTGTTGATGTTAATGAACAGCTCTCAAGAGAATACATTTTCCTCTTAAAATGTGATTTGATTCCACAAAATACTTCAGATGTTGATGTACTATTAATTTAATCTTTGTTATAAATTTGTGTTCCAAAATCATGTTACATGTTATTTTTATTCAGTAAACACTTCAAAGAGTAACACGTCAGGACAAAGTTGGGTTTTAACCTAACTAAAACAATTTCACACAATACAAGTTTTTCCAGATCAAGTGTAAAACTGAAATAGGTAGTAGAGAGTATGTTATGACAATAAACTATAGTGTGAACAGACAAATGACTATCGATTTAATATTTAGTCATTTGTCTTTTACACTATACATTTAATTTGCCCACATTAATAAGAAACAATTTAAAGAGGCTAAGGCCAAGGGCCTGATCATAGTTTTTGTGACAAATCCTATTATACCGCGTCTTCCAATATTTGTTATATAGTTTCAACAACAAATAGGTTCTGTGCTGTTGTGCTGAAAGTATTCTGACAAAAGTATGGTTCAGCTAATATCTCCCACAACTAGAGTCCTACGAAGATGAGTCCGCGGGGGGGGGGAAAGGGTTGAAAATATATAACCAATGCTATATAGTTGAAAGCATAAGGTTGAAATGAAACCAGTATGTCTAGTGAAAACCAAAATTGATACTACTACATTTATAGAGCTAGCCACTGAATTCCAAATCAGGACAATTGGAGAGTGCACTTGAAGTTGATTACATAAGAATGTGTCATCCAGATGATATGAAATTTATGCCAACTGGTTATCAGCTAGGCTGCAAATGCAATGCCTTTCTAGGCCAGCAGTGATAATGCATGGCTTTCAACTTTCACACCGCATTGCACTAATTGTAGGACAACAGACAATTCAATATATCTTTGCCTACCAAAAATTCATGTCAAAAACACCAAAAGCCGAACAAATGCCCAAAACGCAACATCTGCTCAAATTTTCAAAATCCACACAAAACATTTTCAGATAAAATGTCATTAATTGCATACCTGCCAAGTTTCAAGAATTGGACAAGACATGAGAGACTAGTTAATGATATAAATTGGGTTTCTTAATCTAATTTGCTACGTGATGACAATAGCCTATATTATATTATAGGCTAAAAAACCAGTCTCAACTGATGTGTGCAGGTAAAAACCAGAGGTTACAGGGTGATTCAAAAGATTTACACTCGTTTTGTTGAATTTTCTACAGCATTGAAAATCTACCAAAGATACGGGAGTACAATATAAAAGTAGATTTTTCACCTACTAGGAAATTTGAATTTTGATTTTTGAACTGTGCATGCACGAGTTATGCTAACTGAAAGATGAGGTACCCGTTCACTCTGGCCACGGAATCACTGTTGTGGAATTTGGCCAAGAGACTTTGGATGATCTACACAGTACATCATGGACCTTCTGTGCTGCTTATACTTGTGTAAACTTATCACGAAAAAGTTAAGATTGCTAAGTGTTGTACAGTACAGCAGATATATGCTGGAAATCATCAATAAGAGCCAAGTTAGGGGAATCTTGGAATTTTTCAAACAAAGTACTTTTGGAGATTAGCTTCTATATAATGTTTTTTCGTCTTCTTCCCAAAATTGGACCTAACACCAATTGTATTTCCCGAGCCCCTCGCACGGTTCCCAACCCTGAAGGCAAATATGTAGGCAACCCTGGGCTCATCACAGCAGGTATTTGCACTATACATTTTTCACCTGACTCCGTCATAACTGATGGGTGGGGGGGGGGGGCTACTTTGGGGGAATCAATATTTGTACAAGAACACATTCACCATCCATTATGTCTTCCTTTTACAATCTATTCCTTTCTTCTCCCTTCCCTCTCGTTCCCTACCCCTTTTTGTTGTCCTGTTCTCATTTCATGCTGTGACGCGAGCTTATTTTAAGCTTATTCCTGGCAGGCCAGGGGAAGTGGGACAATGCCCTTCCCTTCCCCCTGCCCCTGTTACGCTAGGGTCATTGACTATTGTTAAGAAAATATTATAAAACAACAGTTGTTACAGCTAAGGTAATGGGACGTAGAACCAAATACAAAACTAACTGCTTAAAAGTAACAGTGACTAAATGGCTTTGTTGCTGTGCAAGTGAAGAATGGTACAAAACCGTGCGTCAGTATGGGTTTTGGCGCCTTCCGTTAATTTTACCATATCTGCAATATCCG
The DNA here is from genome assembly GCA_023653785.1 of Ophioderma brevispina. NCBI lineage: Eukaryota > Metazoa > Echinodermata > Ophiuroidea > Amphilepidida > Ophiodermatidae > Ophioderma > Ophioderma brevispina. The sequence goes on along the minus strand of JAMKCH010052175.1, from coordinate 4,935 downwards.
AAAAGGTCAATGTTAGCTTTTTTTACCAATGATAGTGGATATACTGAGCTATTTTTTCATGTATAAAAAACATTTCTAAACTTGTGAAGATTTTTGATTTTTCTGAAATCGATGTGTATCTATTGACTTCACCCTGCTACACCACTAACATGGCTGCCATAAGAGATCAAAAATCTTGGGTTAGACGACTTTCTTTGCATGGCATATTGAAAAGGTGCTTTAAAAATGTCTGAAAATGCCATTGTTATATTAGAAAGTATTGAGATGTCATGATTGACATTGGTAGACTGGTATGTTTTCTCAAAAACTATAAGTGGCATTTGGACGGAATTTGGGGCAATTTACTCCATGCTAATCAATTTCACATCGATGCAAATTACTATCTTTGGCGACTATAGGAATTCTTGTGTTGCCGTCTGAAATTGGGCGACGTGTGGTGATTCGAACTAATATATTTCTGGTCATCATATGTTCAAAAATTGGTTATTTGGGATTTTAGCTTGTACTTTGCGGTGAGATTGTTTTATTTCCTCTGTGAGCTTTTTACATGTGAAAGAAACATGCTCAGTTCCATTTTCCCATAGTACGTGTATAAGTGAGTTAATGGATGTAACCCAGAAACCACAAGAACAAGAAGAAGCAGAGTGCCTCGTTTCTGAGTCTAGTGTGGGGAGTGCCATTCCTTGTCGGTCTTTGGAAACGTACATTTTTATAGCGTTGAAGGGGGTTTGTTCTTGTCTGTTTTAGGTCTTGTTATACGACACCAACAGTGAGACGGTTGGTTTGTATATTCCTGTCTCTTGAATCCATTGATTTGATGTGTGGTTTAACGTGGGGAGTTTGTTGGGACTATCTTGTTTTTAAAAGGTGCAAAGAGGATTTAACATATCAGTGTCATTAACAAAATCGAAAGTATGATTTTTGGCCCCTGATGGCAAAGGCTTTCCATAAAAAATATCCACATTGAAGGATTTAAGCTGAGCAATGTTTATTTGGTTACATTCGGTACAAAATTGTTGAAATTTCAATTGTATAGGAAGCCAAATACAAAATTCGCCTATGTGGGTTTCATTGAACTATAAGGCAAATCACTTTTCACCTTTTGCTCTCTTTTAAGACATTTCTGTAGCCAATAAATGTCAGACATATATTGGAGTGTCTAATATACATGAAATTAGTATTTGGACAAATCTTTGGATGTCTTTACAAATCTCTCGATGTCATACCTAATAAACTGCATTTCTTACACAAACCAGGTTTATCACTGAACACACTGTCATTAGCAAAGTGGTAAACAATGCATTACCATTGATAAACTTATAGGCTCAAGATTAATACTGATGAAAAGTATGAATCAAAGACCAACTTACTAAATAAGCTATTATATTCATGTCGTACGATGCGTAATGATTTTTAAGTCCAACACGGAGCAAGTCGATATTTTTCATATTGTTTCTAATTGTGGTGTTTGACAAAATGGTCAAAGGTACAGAAGGGATAAGTAGATGGTCAATCTGTGTGTATACCTCAAATGAGTTTTGGATGGTTGCTCATTATGAGAAAGTTAGGTTGTTTGCAGCACCTTTTTCATAAGTGTTACAGGAGTTCTGTAAAAATGGGATTAAAGGTCAATAGGGGTATAAAAGTCAACCTGTGTTACACGATATGAGTCTTAGGCAAGTGGTTCTTCTAACCCAGCATGCTACCTTGGTGGAGGTTTTGGGGCGAAGCCCTAGAAGCTGAGAGAAACATGTTAAAATCTATTTTGAGCCATTCTGGCAGCAATATTTTTCACATCGTGGTTGCATGAGTATTCATACCTGATTGACCACTTGTAAAACATACACTGGAACAGAAATGCAACCCTTCACTATGCCAATTTGCAAGAATGACCCGATCAATATGACATAATCGATGAAATTGATACCATTCTCGGCAGCCGCAAAGCCCAGTACCCCTTTGCAACTAAGAACCCCGTAAATTTTCAGAAGTATATGAAATTAGAGATGTTAACACATGATGACCCAAAAAAAACACAAGGAAAAAAGGGTTATTTTTATGGGCCGACAAGTAAACATGCATGATGCGTTTGAGTAAAAAAAACAGATTTTCAAGAAAAAACATGGTCTTTTAAAGAAAAAAAAACTGGTCAAATGGTAGGTATTTTAGTTTAAAAAATTACTTCCAAAGGGGTACATTTGTATTGCCCAAAGTTTTTTAAAACAAAAACTTTTAGGGGTTATTGCTGATAGGGTACAAACTTGTTTGTGTTAAGGGGATGTTGAAAAATAAAATGTCATGCATGTGTACAGTTTCACTAGTTGAGTGATCTCCCGAGGGTCCCTCCATGAAGGAGTATTATCTGGTTTATTACCCGAGTTTAATGTTAGACTCTCATCCGGAATATCAGCGTAAGGGTTGACTTTCTGTGTATAAACATATACTGACTTAGGAAAGGAGAGTTAGTTCACAAAGGCTTGAAAGAAACCATGGATCAACAGCTCCATAGCAGATGTTTTGCCTCACTAAGTGAACTGAGGAAAAAAGTACTGGTCAACAGGAAGAAAAAATTTTATTGGGAAACAATTTGGAAGAGAAACCAGGAAACAGGTTAAGTACATTTAACGAAACCAGTGCAGCTGAACAGGACTTCAGTCAAGTAAAACGTTTGGCGTTATATCTTCATAAATGCGGTAGGCTAACAGGAGTATATATTTCTGGAAAGGATATATTCTCAGTACAATGATGACCAAATTTAGCTGAAATTGTTAGTTTGTGTGCAAATCGTAAACCATTTTTCATCAAAAGTTTCGCTCATGCATAAAAAAATACCAAATTAACTTTTAAAAATCATGCTATATTCTTTTTTGGTAATCTACAGGCATCACTCCAGGGGTCTTCTTTTGATAATGATATCTGTTATAAATTTTACAATAATGACCCCAAAATAGTAATAATTTTAATGTTTTGCATGTCTTTTGTGAATTATTCTGGTTATATATTCTGTTATGTGAAAAAAGTGATGCCATAGATTGACATGCTGAACAAGATGTTATAAAAATTTTCTCATAGATAGGTATTGCTTTCAAAAACCACAAATCAAAATGGATCCAGGATTTCTCAATAGAGTGGGCGACAATTTTTCCCAAAATTTTTTAAACCCAAATTTTTTTAAAGTCGGGTTGAAATTATAAAGGGGGGTGGGATTCTATAGCGTCCATCATGCATAAAAAGACCATTTTCATACATCTACAATGCACCCGGTTCCTTATGGGCCCCTAATCCGCCCAGGCACATGTGCAGAAAATCACTAATTTCTCGGGGGTTGGGGGGGGGGTTGGGCAAAATTCACCACGGGGGGTGCCTGGTCCGGGGTACTGAAAAAGACATTTATTTGAACTTGTCTGGTCTCATATAGGGTATCCATTTGAACAGATCTGGTCTCGGATATGATACCATTTCATCAGTTCTGGTCTCATATAGGATCACTGCCGGAACCCTGGTTACCCAGGACCATGTTCAGGTAATTTACACCCTGGGACTCTACCCAGGAGTGAAATTAAAGCTTTTCTGTTTATTATTTAGTTATTATATATCGATATCTCTAGATCTGAATGAGCATTGATATAAAGGAAAAGATTTGCATTATGTCCCACCATTTCCCCCAGTCACGGTCCACCGAGAAAAATACACACCATGAGCTAGAAAACTTAAGCTACCTGGGGATTTCAAGCCTAGGTCTGTGTACTTGTTTATATTCAACCCCAATTATGCGTGGTCATTGATGCTTTCATTTGACATTTGTTCAGTTACAATTTCTGAATTGCTGTCTTATTTTGGTTGCAATGGAATTCCCCATGCAACCAGTTTATCAATTCCAGTGTAGTTTTTTGACCATTTACTGTGTAATGCATGTTTGGATATTTTTCATTAGTAATTTTGCAAAAAGGAGGGCAAAATGTAGGGGGAGAAAGTTCATGTTTTACTGTCTGGTGGAATACAAGAGTTCTAAAACAGTAACAACTTTGGTGAAAACATATACAAATATATAAAATATTCCAGTAAAATTTGAAATAAATCCAGGAAGGTATCATAAATATAATTTTCAAGTCACTGACCCATAAATTATAAGCATGGGGGATCGGCTACCTTTGTAAAATTTGGTCGTAAACCTATGTGCATACTATATCATGCCGAAGTGGGTGCAACTGTAAAGGATGTATGTATGCAGGACTGAGTTTTGTAAATGTACCCCATAAACATGCTCACTATTTATGCTAGGGGAAGAAGGAATGGGAGAATAAAGCAGGAAAAAAAATGTTTTTTTTTAAACCATGGCTGGATGTGGCCGCTTCCTGGCTTGATTAGGAGCTGCAATTAACGTTTTTGTAGTCTTAAATTGATAAAGTGATGGAAGGGGGAACCTTCATAGAATAAAGCACAGGTTTATTTCGTTAAGGTTTCCGAATTCATAAGTGTGTAAGAAAAAATGTGTGTCAGATGGGTCAGGTTACGGAAACACCCCATTGCTACTACTCCGTGTGTGTAATAGGAGTAATCTTAAAACATGTAAAGGCACATTTGAGGTGGGCAGCAAACACTGATTGATAGCTTTGATTGGGGTTGTGAGAACATGCCGACTCACTCAGTGTGCGAAGATTAGAAGATGTGTTGATTTTAGATCATAATCTAAGCTTGTTGGTCATGTTGTTTATCTATACCACCATTGAGTGTATTGACATGTCAAAAGTCACGTAAATATTCCGACATTTGATACTTTCGACAATCGATAACAGGCCTATGTGAAATAAACTTGCTTTACAATATAACTACTTTCCTGCCTTAATTTTATGTGTACACTTACATAGCTCCCTTGGGTTAGGGAAAAGGAAGTTGTGGTTAAGACTGGTAAACAGCGTATCTGTGAACTCGGAC
>JAMKCH010052174.1:0-10739 GCA_023653785.1 Ophioderma brevispina | reverse complement strand
CCGACATTGAGTATATAAAACTTACAAAGTTTTGTAGAGAAATATCTACTCTTTCATTTAACACCAGTATGAGTTGTGCACTTAGTATTTCCAGAAAAGAAATGCCGTTTTCGGGAGCGGTATTTTCCGGTGCGCGGTGTGAAATTGTCACGGAAAGTAACATCTGACCTTAGAAGTGCCCTCGACCCTAATAGAATGACATCACCAAATTGTGTGCCCGAAAATAAAATTAGAGGTCAGAGTTCAATTTTGTTGGAAAATCATCACAGATGCAAAACATAGTTAGGAGCGTTTAAATTATCATTCCTAGGTGGATTTTGACAAATTTTCTCTAGTTTCGACCAATACGGCAAATACAAAAGTGAGCTTGAAGCGAGTAAATTTCGGGGGGGTTGTTGAACATTGGGGATCATTGATTTTAACACTTTCTTGGCGTGTAAAGAAGCAAGTGAGGTTAAGGTTGACGCAATGAGTTGTCACTTTTGCCTCTATGGCCGTATCCATGAATGGTGTCCGTCGGAGCCGAGTGATGGAAATTTACATACACGTGTTTTCGACCTTTTGCCTCGGCACCGGTTAGTGCCAAAGGTGGGCGGACATGAAAGTTGACATGGTTGATGGCATTTAAATAATACCAAAATTGCAAAAAATGATTTATCAAGGAAATTTTGCTCGGCAATTTGATTTTTATGAACCAATGACAATTACTTAATATTTACAAGTTCATGCATGACATAGTGAGGGTATAGCCCACATTATGATATGGTAGTGTTACTGGGTGTTTTTTTTTTCAATGTCAGAGGTGGTTGGACATAAAATCAAATTTGCAGCCACAGTCGATAAAATAAAATTGTTATAAACTGAAGCCATATAATTTAATGAATTTAGTAGGAACCAAGTTTAGAAGATTGAAGGAATGGTCAAAGGCGTGGATGCCACAGAGGGGATATGATGGGGTACCAGTGATGGGGGTGGGGGATACCAGGGATGGGGGGATACCAAGGATGGGGGGATACCAGGGATGGGGTGGAATCATGGGAGAAAAATAAAAAAATATGAAATTTTTAATTATGAACTTCACATGATAATTTTTTTTATATCCATTGGTGATTGAGATTGTAATGTTTAAATCTGTGACATTTACAATGCTGGGATGTGTTTTTTATATTTGATGTATTATTTGTCTGAGTAGAAAGTCCACTTGGGGGGGGGGTGCAAGGGTTATTCACATATTTGTGTGTTCTTTTGCTTTCTTTTTAATTAATATCTTTTTCTCTATCGTTATTTCTATTTATATGAACAGATTCATAGTGGCAGTGTCCATATTTTGTAGAATGTTCGTTTGTAAGATTATGAAAATAAACGGCATGCAAAACAACCAAAATGTACAATTTGAAACACCCATAACCCAAAACCGTATGGAGTTATGGAGATGAAATTAGTATCCGTCGCTTCCTCACATCAAGAGCTTAACAGGATATGCATTTAAACATTAGCGGAAAAAAATGCAACCCATACAAACTAATAAATGTTATCCATAAATCATCCAAATAAATGGCACGCGAAATGAAAAAATGCAACTTTTAAACTCCATAACTCCAAAAAACCGTTGGAATATGGCAATGAAAAAGGTACCATTGGTTTTCTCTCAGAAGAGCTTTTAAAATGATATAGAATTTTAACATATTTACTCCAAATTTTTGAAAATATGTGTTATAGCTATAATATTATGGTTGTGGGTCTCCTTTAATGTCTTTTCTTCACATTGTCCCTGATGAAGGTTCTTTTCCTACATTCTCCTATTAGTTTCTTTTCCCACATCAGTAGCTTTTTTCCCTCATTTTCCCTGGATTTATTGCTTCACAATTCCCTTGGTTTTCCTTCCCTAACATTTTCCCTGGGTTTCTTTCCTCACATTGTTTCTATTTTCCCCCTCACATTTCACATAGCGTTTCCATTTCCGTAATACTTCTGAACTTTTCCCCCACATTTGTCTAGGTTCTTTCCCTCACATTTCCACTAGTCTAGGCTTCTGTTCCTCACGTTTGTCCTAGACCTAGATTACCCTTTTCTTCGCATTCCCTACACCCCCCCCCCACCCCCGTTCTTGTCATTACAATTTTTATAGGTTTATTTCCGTACATTTCCCCTGGGTTTCTTTCCTCATGTTCCCCCTAGGTTTCCTTACCTAGCGTCCTTCTTTCCTTGCCAAATGGCTTATTAAGAAGAAGTCTTTGCCCCATTTCATCTTTCTCCATCTTTATATTTTTCCTTTCCCTATTTTCCTGTGTGTTGCTTTTCTTCTAGTTTCCTATTTCTGTTGTTTTTCTTCCTTCAAAATTTTTTCCCTTAAGATTTTTGTTGCTTTCATTTTTGTATTCTTTGTCTCATTTCCTCAAGTTCAATTGAAGTGTCATTTACTTGTGTGTGTGAGCGGCGGTCCCAGCACCCGCACGTATACCGGGCCCTGGCGACATGCAAGATACAGAGCAGAGGCGCCAGCATCATGAAACGGTGTGATGTGATTGAAAATTAATGCGTCGAGTATCGGGTGCGTACCACAGATACGCATGATGTGAGTGAACGCTAAAGACACTGCAACCGTCCGCATAGGCATACACTACCAAAAGTTAGATTCCGACACGCGTAAAATGCATTTGTGAACATTTATGAACTACCACCAATTGCGCGTCCATTCCGGACAAAAAAATGGCGGCCAGACCGGAATCTCCTTTTATTAAAATCGTTGGTTTTATCCCACTAACACAGATACCAGAGACTGAGGCAGGTCAGTGTGCATTTTTAATGCAAATGGTCCGAATTCCAACAGCCAATCACCAGTCCATGATGATCATTGAATTGCCATGCCACTCTTGTTGTACTTTAATGCAAGGGCCATGGATAATCATGATGACGATACTTTATTAAAGCAAACACACATTAGACCGAAGCCATTAATAAACAATCCACTTATATCGGGAAAGTTTACTTACAGTTCCCATGCGCATCATCGCCGATCATCTCTTTTTGGGGTAAAAAGGACTGTTTGTTGGAGCCTATCCTGAGAGATAACAAGACCTGTCTTTAAAAACCCACGCGGTTGTTTTCCGTTGTAAAGCTTTGATAACTGAGATTAAAGACCACCAATATCAGTGATTTGAAAAAATTTGAAAATTGCAGGACTAGCTAAAGTGAAGGATAAGTCGTGGAATTCTCAAAGTTACCTTTTCCAACTGAAGAATTGACAGAAAAGGAAGAAACGGCAGTGTTCCAAAGATACGATTCCCATTCAATTAGTGTTGTAGTAAGTGTCCGAACGGGACAGTAATGACTAAAATTTCCGATTCTGTCCTTAAAGAGGTTTGCTTCTGGTCTTATCATTTGCAGGGTATGTTAGGAAACCTGTACTTGTTATATAAATGCACAATAATAGTCACTATAGTGATTTGACGCAGTCAATCAGAAGAAAATCAGAAAAATTCAGATTCTATATGCTGGGACAGTATAGGATCCTAAAAAACCCTACCAAATGAAAGACCAAACTGCAGGCCGGGGGGGGGGGGGCGGGGGGGGGGGACTATCCATTGGAAGTACGCATGTGCGGCCTTTAAGATCCCCCTTTTCAGCATCGTTGTCACCCAAAGACCCCATATTTTTGTAACATTTCACCCAAAGAACCTATATTTTGTGAAACTTTTCCACTGTCACCAAAAGACCCCCTATTTGGGGGAAAAATTTGAAAAATTTTCTGCACCCGGATCATAAGAGCTATTTTTTAGAAAATTTAAAGACCCCATTTTTTGGAAATTTCCACTATAAAAAAAAAAACCCCTATTTTGTGGCAATTTGGATGTCTCTCATCCAAAGACCCCTATTTTTCAGTCCTCTGTCACCGAGTGAGAATGAGGATTGACAAATACCCACACAGTTTATACATCACAGATATATTTATGCTTCTAGATCATAAGTGGAAGCCTCGTTTCAAAGTAGCACTATTCCTTACTTTGAATCCTCCGATTACAACAGTAGTATCAATTTATCTCATAAAGGTCATCAATAACATTAGAATTGCAAATCTGGCTCAGCAAGTCTCACTGGTCTAGTGTTAGGTTGCTCAGAGGATACCGATGTCTGGGGTTAAAATCCACGTATCCTCTTCTTTTTAAAAACGAGAGCATTCCAAGGGATGCTGACACTTACGTCAGGGGTACGGTGCTGAGTTGTGAAATGAGATTGGATGTGAAAACCACTTGTAGGTACAAGCAAAACAAATGTGGAATGCAAAGTATTAATATCCCATAGCCAGTGAAATTTGTTCGTTGTAAACCCCATACTCCATCATCAAACACTGACTCTACCACCGTCACCCACCCACTGGATACGTGCCCCACAATTCAAAATTTACCTGACTAACTCCCACCCTACTGTGAACCACAATCAACCAACCTGTCGACCTGAAGCAACGATATACTGACTTCATCCCTTGTCAACCACTAATTCCATCAATCCATTACTATTAATTCACCACCTTGATGAAAACCCCCGATTTCCCTTTCATCAGACACCAACTCTCAAGGTCGTCAACCCCGTCCCACCATAAGATAATACCTAGAGTTACTACTATCAGTATACTATTGACCAGGATGACAAAGAAACTGATCTGCCTAACTGGTACATGTATGGTAAGATATTATGAAGTGTTTGGCTATTACATGTAATGTGCCACGCTTTTGGTCTATGCACTAAGCATGGAATCTTCATAGCAGGCCCGTACGCGGGGGGTTGGGGTGGGGGGGGGGGGGGGGTTGCGAATGGGCAAAAGGTACTTTTTGATGATTCCAAAAATGAACCATTTTAGGTCCACTTTAACAAAAGAGGTTACATTTCGAAGACCCGCACCCCACCAAATAAATCTGTGTACGGCCCTGATTGATAGACAGTTGGGGTAGGTTCGGACCCTGCACTGTAAACACATGGTCTCATATCACTTTGTCACTGACAAGAATGACCCTTGATGGCAGGGTGTCCCGCTCTTGTAGGATTTTGGTGTCAAATACAGGAAAATTTCAGCTGGACACGATAAATTCAAATTGAGTAACAAAATGAGGTCCACTTGGACCCCATAATTATAAAGCCTCTGAAATGCAATTTTTTGGAAACTTATGTTTCCAAACGTCAAATGCAAAAATTTAGAGAATTGTTTCGTTAAATGCAGCGTTATTATTGTAGGGAAAACCAAATTCACACTATTGCAATGGCTTATACATTTTAGTGTCTGACAAAAAACCAAGGTTTTGTTAAACATTGAAATAAGGAAACATACCTCCAAAAGTTTGGACCAAAAAAAGACAATAGAAATCAGGAAATCGTACGCACCATGTATTAGGAAACTGATAAGCCCTGGTTAGTAGTACTAATTAAAAACCATTTGGAAGGATGGTCATCAGGACCACAAAATATTTCCATGGACAGATAAGTCTGAACATTGTAAATTATGGGGGTACAGTGACTAAAGTTAAAAACCAAGTGGGAACCCTTGACTTGATGGCCTGGGGTATGGTGTTCAATGAGTTCCCAGCCAGCTCTGTTTCTTGGCACAGGACCCTACTATTCTAAAAATCAATGCATTCAAGGCAGGTGCCACACAACACAGAGAACCAAGAGTTTTCAATAATATTGATATTGAGCTTATAAACAATTGGTTAACGTATTTTAAACATATTGATCTATCACCCAGCAGTCTATTATACACTTACAAAGTACTAAAAAAAATCTAATTTTTCATTATTTTTTTTGGATTTGAGGGGAAAAATCAAAGTCAGAAATCATTTATCGATTATGGGCCAACCGTTTAACAATTAAAGGACCATACCATCATTAACCTTTTGAAGGGCCATTCCTTCATATATCAATTAAAGGGAATTCCATCATTTACCTTTTTAAAGTTCAAGTAACTATTCCTGCAATAACAAATTAAAGGGCTTTTCCTCCATTTACCAATTAAAGGGTCATTCCTCTCCTCCATTTACCAATTAAAGGGACATTCCATCATTTACCTTGAAAAGGGCAATTCCATCATTTACCAATTAAAGGGCCATTCTTTCATTTTTCTTGTATCAATTAAATGGGCATTCCTGAATTTACCAATTAAAGGGTCATTCCTCCATTTACCAATTAAAGGGCCATTCCTCCATTTACCAATTAAAGGGCCATTCCATCATTTGCCTTTTGAAAGGCAATTCCATCATTTACCAATTAAAGGGTCATTCCTCTATTTACCAATTAAAGGGTCATTCCTCCATTTATTGATTAAAGGGCTATTCCTTCATGTACCAATTAAAAGGCAATTCCTCCATGTACTAATTAAAGGGCCATTCCTCCATTTACAAATTAAAGGGCCATTTCACCATGTAACAATTAAAGGGCCATTCCTCCCGTTACCAATAAAAGGGTCATTCCTCCATCTAGCAATTAAAGGGCCATTCCATCATTTGCCTTTGAAGGGCAATTCCATCATTTACCTTTTGAAAGGCACTTCTATCATTACAAATTAAATGATCATTCTTCAATTCACCAAAGGGCCATTCCTCCATTTACCGATTAAAGGGCCATTCCTCCATTTACCGATTAAAGGGCCATTTCACCATGTAACAATTAAAGGGCCATTCCTCCAATTACTATTCAAAGGGCCATTCCTCCATCTAGCAATTAAAGGGCCATTCCATCATTTGCCTTTGAAGGGAAATTCCATCATTTACCAATTAAGGGGTCATTTCTCCATTTACCAATTAAAGGGTCATTCCTCAATTACCAAAGGGCCATTCCCCCTAACCAATTAAAGGGCCATTCCATCATTTACCAATTAAAAGGCCATTCCTCAATTTAGCATTTAAAGAGTAATGACGCAGATATTTCGAAATATAATTTTTGTGTGTAATAATTAGAAAATAGTTAACTAGAACTAAAGATAATCCATCCAAAATGCCCAATTCCAAATTTTGAGATGAATCAGATTTTTCGTTTTGATGCAATAAACATTTTATGTGTACTATATAGTCCCATAGGATACTGTGTATAACAAAAATTCCTGATCCGGAATTTTAAAACAGAACTTTGATTTTCCATATGAAGGACGATTTGAGCTTAGCTATTTCACACTGTGATTAGGATGTGAGCAAGCATTATGCTTTTAATGCAAAAAACATGATTTGTCAGAAAATTGAGGGCGCCATCGTCGGAAAAGATCTGAGTCGGCCTTTAAGGGCAATTCTAAAATTCAATTAAGGGCTATCCTTCATTTACCAACCATTAAAGGGCCATTCCATCGTGTGCCTTTTTAGAAGGGCATTGAATTTTGAATCATTTTTTTTCCAATTAAGGGCCCATTCATTACCACAATTAAAAGGACACCCATCATTTACCTTTCATTACATTTACCAATTACAAGGGCCATTCCTCCATTTACCAATTAAAAGGGCCTTCCTCCATTTCCAAATTAAGTTTTAATTCCTACAATACCACGGGCTATCCTCCATTTACCAATTGAAAGGACATTCTTCCATCACCAACGGATTAAAGAGACATCCTCTATGTACCAATTATAGGGTCATTCCGCAATTTACCAGTTAAAGGCACGCTTAATCATGTACCAAGTTAAAGGGCAATTCTCTATTTACAAAGTTAAGGGCAATTCCATGTTACCTTTTTTTAAGGGCCATTCCCCATTTACCAATAACATGCCATTCCTCTTTACCAATTAAAGGCCACTTCTTGAATTAAAAGGGAATTAATGCCATTTTCCAAAACAAAATCTGATAAAGGGTAAGTTTACAAATTGAAGGGGGCATTATGGGATTTCAAAATGTTCTGAAAAAATGTTTTGATTTTTTTGATAGGAATATATTTTTGGATCATTGGAGGAAGAGCACGAAACACGGCTACAAATTGAAAGGGCATTTATGAAAAAAAAAAAAAGTAATTAAGGACCCAGTCACCACTGCTTTGTACGCTACTTTCAAATTTGTTTGTTGGAGACCCATCGCAGTCGCTGAAGTGAGCTGCTAGTTTCTTGCAGCAACATATTTTCACAAATTTCAAAGTTGCATGTTTAGTTTATTTGTATACAACACATGTGCACACAATGGAATTCATGTGCTGTGTACAGGTATTAAAGGCAAGACAGCCATTTGAAGAGTGCACCCAATTTTCAAATTTGAGATTTTTGCCAGTTGCATTGCGTAATTTGTTAGAAAACTCTACCAGCGAATGGACAATCTCAAAGGAATATTTTCATAAAGAAGCGATTTGTAATTACAATCGGGATCCCACATTGTAATTTAATGGGGTGGAATGGAAACGCCAATTGATGTCCGTCTCCATTGTGAAAAATAGCGCAAGCTCATGAAAAATGACCTCTAACTTGACTGAACCAAAGGATACAACTAAGGATGAGATAGTCACATATGGCACATTTCATGTTGGAAGGCGGTTTTCAGAGCCATTGAATTTTTAGGGATCTCCGATACTAATTATCCTATTACAAAATTCCTTCCTTGATACATAAAAGTTCAAGCTTTACCATTCACAGGTATAGTTTACTAGCCAGCAACAATGCAACTGTGCAAAAATCTCATCACCTTTGGGAAAAATGGGGGTGGTGATCTTAAAAAAATGTGCTGTTTTGCTTTAAAGGATGGAGCAGATTAACGAGGAAAGAAAATCTATTCTTGACAAGATAAGGTATTTATTCTATGGTTTCAACCAGGTACGGGTGAAAATTGTTACCTGTGCATGATTGCTTCTCATTGGAAGCCGTAAATACAAATGTATCTGCAAAAAATGCAATTCCGTCTACTAAATAAGAAAACTTAATGTAGCACCACAGGAGAAGATTAAAAGGGTCAAAAATTTAGTAAGAAAAATGACGAGGCGTTCAAGACCACGCCCCAATTCGACGTGGGGCCAATTTGTTGGGCCAATGTTGGGCCAACATTGGCCTAACGTTGTCTTAGTGTCGATCCCCGAACAAACTGGATATCCATTTTAGAACCTTAATGATCCAAACTTTCAAAACAAATACATATTTATCAACATTTACCTATAGTTAGTTACATTTAATTTTTCATGAAAACCTTCCATGTTCATCATCCACATTCTCGTCGATCTACGTTGGGCCAACGTTGCCTTGCCACCCATCTGTCAACCAGTTAAAGTAACTTGAATGCTCGTTTTAGACATCACCCCAACGTTGCTGACGTTATTTACGTGGTTTTTGCAGACCATTGCCGACGTTGGCCAAACGTTTGCTTGATTCTGGGTAGTAATGCATTGATTCCAAAATATTTAAGTTTGTGAATATGTTGCTCTAAAGTACTGTTGTGTATAATTTTTGAGCAGGCATGTATGGCATGCAATAAAGGACACTTTGAGTTCAGGTCCATAAACAGGATTTTAGGGATAGGGGGAACATTTTTGCAAAAGGGGCCCCTTTGGTGAATTTGGCAAAAGTGGACCTTTTTACCGAAATGTTAACTTTTTTTGACAAACAGCATAAAAACCGTATTTGGCTCGACTCCGCTCGCACGATCTATTGTTATGGATTATCTTTAGCCCCCTGCCCCGGAGACACCCTGTTACGGGTCTGTTTGAGATATAGCTAATCTTAAAAGGTGCATTTCGTGATTCCAGCCGGCCACCTTTCTGTTTATTCATGGTGCAACTAGATATCCTTGAGCAAAGCATATTCCAAAATTTGTGGGTTCCGCGGTTTGTTTTGTTTGTACTCATGCATGCTCGTTTAAGGGGTTTGAAGGGACCCTAAACAGGACCAATTTTTCAGTGAAAAAAAACCCTAACAGGACCACTTTTTGGTGAAAATATACTAGTTTCTAGGGAAGTACAAATACTGGGTGACAAATAGTCCAGTCGGCGGCACTTATAGATTCAGCCGATAGCAGTTACCAGGAAAGTTAACGGGAAAGGTTATCTACTAGCGAGTAGATTACTAATACGCTGTGAATAGAGGCACCCGTAGTAGAAAGGTGGAGAGAAAAGGATTACGTGGTCATGAAATTTGATAAAGTGAAGATGTTCTATCTTTTTATGGATGTTTTTGTCACAATGCTTGAATTCTCAGTGTCTATCTTGAACCAAATCACCATCTACTTCAAACACCGCCTCACAGCCATGAAGTGTTGAAAATCAATGGAACTAGACGCGGACTACATTGACCATGGCTGATGTCCATTTGCATGGTATTGACGAATACATTCATGTGGGTATGTATGCAGTGAAGCAGATGGAAATGCTGATGTATCTAGAGCAGCTAAGTAAATTTGCATGTGATGCTATGTGGATTGTTTGCATATTTAGCCATGCTTGTTTATTCCACTACATGCACCAGGGATGTCAACCTTTTTGACGCAGGTGCCACATTGGTTGAAATCAACGACTAATACTGGCCGCGAGCAAGTAATGGGGGGCTCAAGTTGGTTATGACGTGCTTACGGAGTGGGAGGTGTATCGGACCCCATTAATCTTACCCAATTTTGCCGAATGGGACCCATAGCTACACCAGAGTGTAGATTTGGGCCAAATTTAACAAAAATGTTATTTCCCAAGAATATGACCTTTTAGCAAAGTTGGACAAATTTTAGCTTCAGTTTGGAGGAAATTGGACTAATTTCCCCAAATTTTTAGAACAATTCGGTTTCAGATTGAGGGAAATTGAAAACTAATTC
>JAMKCH010052173.1:0-10309 GCA_023653785.1 Ophioderma brevispina | reverse complement strand
ACACCACTATGAGTTACAATATGTCATCAACCAAGGGCACAGCTCAGTGGGTTGGACTTGTACAGCACTGTCATGAAATGATATTGTGCATTCTAGGTATCATATATCATACACCTAAATCAGGAGTGTGTTTCTAATACACTTGGAATGAAAAGTTATTGAAAATGTGCCATAGGAGTTGATACTCATTGCCTAATAATAGTGACAAGTATTGTTTTTAAAAACCTGTTTCCTGTAAGTTTGAATTTGTAATCTCTGTGCAATGGACTGTGGTTAAATATTTCTGATCTTATTTGATTGATAAACTAACCACCAATGTTCCCACATTTAATACTGAAAGTCATAACAGGGGGAGGGGCACTAACCTTTGAAGGATATGGCTGTAAGGCTGGCACAGCATTTCAAAACCCATGCATGGTATTTCAAAATTACTGGGTTGAGCATGAGTATGGTTGATGCCTGAAATATATAATGTGGTTATAAATCTCTCTAATACGATAGGGTTTCCTATGCTCTCAAGTATTTCACAACAATTATTATTAACATCCATCGCCTAATCGATGGTTGTTTTTTAAAAGACGATTCTTGTTTATGTTGGTAAGGAATGTTCCATTTAAATGATTACATCTTTCTTGCTTCAATGAATACTCTTAACATCATTTTGGGGTGTATACAAACTCTCAATGCATCGTTTTCCACCGCCAAGGACGGCCACACGGCAATCACCAAAAATAGAATCAAAACAGATTTCGGCAATTAAACACAAACCACAAACAGATTTATAACGCTTTGATGTGGGGCAGTACATGGGTGGTCACCATGACCAACATACGACCTCATCATCGTGGTAGTAATGAGTGTGAGGTTTGGTGACGGGGCAAGGAGAGAGAGGGAGTGTGTTTTGTATTTGTGCATTGTCAAATGCATGCATGTGTGTGAGTGTGTGTGTGTGTGGGTATACATGCTTGTTGTGCAATGCTGTGTGTGTACGTGTGTGTGCCCCATGCATTCCTGATGTGTAAGGTGTACTGTATTTGGGGTATGCCTGTGTGTACTGAGAACATTTGTGATAAGCATGTTTTACCTGAAAGCAACCTTTTCAAAGTCATTGACTCGCTGTCACTTTTGTTAACTGTGTTAATTAGACAACTGGCGCCATTCTTTGTGCTGTCAGATTATCATATTATGCTAAAATCGTGATAGACATGTTGGTATTTGAGCCGAGAATTCATCAAACTCAGTTGGTTTTATTCGATCACTGCTTGCTTAGTTTCTATTTGAGGGGCATTGAAAGAGTTTTTTAAGAGAAATGTAAAATTCAAGTATTTCCATTTATAGATCATATTAAACAAAGTCAGATGATGATTAATGATGACAAGTAAAAAAAAAAGTTATTTTTCAAGCATTTAAGATGTAATAAAATGAACATTGGAAGCAGAAATGTTCAGAGCAAAATACAATGTACGCGAACGTCCTTATAAGTTCGCGTACATTCAGAAATGCTTGGCTAGTGAAGCCGCATTACGGCAATGGCTTCAATACGCTAAGTGCTGCACAGTTGTTGTGACGACCCCGTTAGGATGCTTATCAGGGGTCATCATGGTTCTGTAATCTTCGATATGAAAAGATAATCAACAATGTAATACTTAATTTTAATTAACAATAAAATGTTATAGGTTTTCCAAGTCAAAGGCAAGCATATCCATTATATTTCATGATCTCATTAAGTGTTGCTTCGTCCCAAGAAAACTGAAATATGCAATTTAAAACAAATTCGTCTTTGGTCAATTCAACATTTGATCAATAAAATTAACTTATTTTCATGCATTGGCCTCAAAATCAGTTTAATATTCGATGCTATCCATGGGCTATCGGCTGAATGTACAAAGTAATTTATCTTTGATCACATAATTGCACTTTTAGCACCAGATATGTCTTCTCGGGTGATGTATGTTAGGTCAATGACTAAAAGTTAGGTCTTGTAACATCCGCAAAATTCTAATTTTTTCTTATTTTCTTTGTTATACCAAGCACAAAAATACAGAACAAGATTAGAAAATAAAAAAAAAAATAAAAAAAAATAGTAAGAAAGAAAAAAAGCTGGGTGTGGTGAAGAAAAGAAGAAAAAGGTGAAAAAGAAAGAAAACGAAAGATAGGATAAATTTTGTTGATGTCCTATACAGCACACGAGACGAAAATATACAGCAATTGATGAAATTAATGACCCAAAGAAGAAATAGCTTTTGATTATTTCAAATGATGGGCCAGGATGTGACAAAATTAAACTGATTTTTGAACGAAAATGCATGAAATAAAGTTCAATGTTATTGATCCAAATGTTGAATAATAAAACCAAAGGCAAAATTGTTTTAAAAAATCACATTTCAGTTTTTTTTGGATGAAAAACAACTTAAAACAAGATATGAAATAATGGATGCAAAATGTTTTAAGACTACTTGGAACTTAAAACTATAAATTGTAATATTAACATATGACTTACATTGGAAATTATCATAAAAAATTGGCCCACTATTGAAATGCCTCACTTTTAACATTGCGTGGATTGGTCCAGTTTTGAAGGCTGCCTGCTTACATTTAAACATGGTAAAGTTGAGGCAACCTACAGGCGTTTTGCATTTTTAAACCAACATTGGCTCAACCATAGCAACCATGTCCAACTCTATTGATTGCCAATGTTTGGTCCTTGTGACATGTGGGTAATGGATATTTGGTGTCATGTGTTATGTGATGTGAAGTTTCCTAATAAATATTAAAACCAATGAGTTGCATGTGCACAACCTGCGCACATATGCACACACACATTCTGCAACAGTGTCCACAGTCTTGACAGTGTAATCCTATCTTTGTCTTCTCCTTACAACTGATATTTCAAAAATATTCAGGTTTACAATCCATTCATGTGTATTCCCTTTAAGTACTTCTCCACCTCAACAGAAATAGAACAAACTCTTTGGCCTGTCAACATGTTACACATTGGGTACCTTGAATGCAAACTTCGCATTCAGATCCACTAAAAATATACTCCTATTCAGAATGACTTGCACTTTCCCATTGTTATCCCACTGAGATGAACACCACATTTGGGTAAAAGACAAAATCCTGCACTGCTGACTTGCATACCGCCCGTCATCCCTATGAATGATTTTTCAAAATGACTTGAAGCCAAAATTTTCTCTTTCTTTGCAATACAAATAATGGCACTACCTGTTATTAACTTGCCCGCATACAGAATACTGGAAAAAGGAAATAATGGGGAGCGTGAACTACCTGAGGGGAGTGTCCGTCTTTTTATTATGCCACCAAAGGATGTCACTGCGCTGAATTAGGAAGACAAAAAAAAATGAGTATTAGGGCTGTATCCATTTCGCAGATTTTAGACTTGGTCAGGGCATTGGCAAAGGGAATTTTGTCAAAACCCAAAAGTATTAAAATGGGTCTGCTGGGCTGGGTGTGGAACCAAAGGGGAGAGATGAAATTCTGTGAGCTGGAAAGTTACAGCCATGTTTAATCCCCGTACATTCAATTACTTTTTTATCGCACTTAAAGGCGCCGATTCAGGATTTCCCAGGAGAGTGCCTTCAATTTTCAAAAAATGGGTGGGGGCCCACTCACCATCTTTGGCTACACAAATAGATCTGTCTGGCTTAAGTTCCGCTAAACAGTACCTGCCACAAAAAAATTGCTATAGATTTATAAAAACCATCGAAGAGGAAGGAGACGTGTATAGAAACATCAACTAATTGTCCAAGGAATCTGATGACTAGGATTTGCAGCCAACATTTCATTAGCTTAGGCCTACTGCTTAACCCTGCAGGATTTTGCTTATAAAAAGTATTTTTTGATATTAGGTCAGTAATTAGTATGCACCTGTCATTGCATTGTCAGCAGGGATGACTGTAAACCATGATTAAGGCCCATGATATAACAGTTGGTTAAAGATGGGGGGCCAGATCTGATCCCATTTTTATCTGATTGTTTTCTACATCACATGGAAGCATATCACCCAAAAACATGATTACAATTTTAATTAAATCAGTCCAGCCATTTGGACAGTAGAAGAGCAAAAAATGTGTAATTAAATTGACGCAGGAAAGTGTGGGTCACATAAACATGGTCGGACCGCAAATGGGGGGATGTTTTTTTGTCCCATCAAGAGAAATATTTCCTTGCCTTAACACTTAAGTGACCAAGGGGGGGGGGTTCCTAGGGACCCCAAAATTGGTTTCGCGGTGGCCGCTTTAAGCGTTGGGTAGTTTGCGCCAAAAATTTTTGTAATTGTCGGAATGTTAATGCGCTTCTTTCATACCAAAATATAAAATCGGCCACGCCGATAATGAGTTAATTCCGTGGGGGTCCCATGGAACCCCCCCTTGGGCACTAACGGAGTTTCATTTCAGAAGATTTTTAAAAATAAGAATAAGAAACCAAGAGACCAAAGCAAATTTTTTTTTGCTGATATAAGTTCACACATACATGTAAGTAAACAATTATTAGTAACATTAAAAAATTAACCCTTTATGTGCTGAAAACAAACAATTCATCATGGACGTTGCCAAACGCGTTTATGTACAAACTCTATGGGAAAATGACGTGTATTTTGCAACACCCATAAAAAATACAGGATTCCCTAAACCTGCTAGTTTTGTGTTACCCATATAGGAATTGGGTCGTCTAGAATAGATATCAACATAAATAAGTTTCAAATGTTTGGTGGAAGCGCAAGGCTCATTTCGAATTTTCCGCTTTTTTCCCCATTTTCGCGTGTTTGAAAACAATGTTTTGCCCCTAATTGCCAGCCAAAATAAAAAATTCCATTTTTTGTTGATGATTTGGGTTGTCTTTGACTTCACATGTGGTAAAATTTCGTGCAAAAATCCCTCGGGAAGTGGGTTTCCTTAGGGGGGGTCCCATGGAACCCCCCCCCCCACCTTGGGCACCAACGGGAGGAAAACCTTGCCAGTCACGTAAGTGTTAAATTTCACCAGGTAATGTGAAAAATAGACCCTTTCTGATTAATACCAAAAATCTAAATTTTGAGCAAGTTGAATGGGAGGGGACGTAGTCGATTGGGGATCATTCCACCTTTTAAGAACTACACGAGAAAAGGACCATTATTATGTTACCCCGGTATAGTCTCTTCCCCCAACGATAATGTGGTATGCTATCTGGACTATAGGCAAGCAGCCAATGTAAAGGACACACAGTGAAACGCCTAGGCCCAGATGCATTATCAGCATGACGGAATCGTGCTAGACTCTCGTTAGTAGCCGTGTTATTCAGACAGAATGCAACTTTCAAATCACTGATGAGATGTTACGATGCAAGTTACTTAAACAGCCATATGTTTTTAATCACACAAAATTAAGACGTCACAGATTATACTATGGTGTAAAACCCTTGGCAGCAAAGTTAAGCAAAACTTGGCCCAGTTGTTGGTTCTGAACAAAAAGTAAACCTATTGGTCCTGGACACTCAAGCTGTTTTAACTACAAGAAAGATACTAAACTCTGGAAGGATTAGCATATAATCGGTGTTCTTTAAATGTGAAATATGTCGCAATTAGCTTCCTCACTTTGCAGACATCCCTGTCGAGATGATAAATGAAGTTCCGAGACCGTGAACAATGAACTGTCAGATGATGCACAATTTAATATCAAGAACATGATACATGGAAGAGCTATAAATTCTTGCAAGGATATGATGAAAAAGGGGTTAATATGGTGATTTGCCACTGGGAGTTTTAACAATTGTTGGTTTGTTGCCTCTTGACACAAATAAACAGATTCACACCTTAGTTGGTAGTATCAGAAATGCTTTTTCCTTTGTTTTTCTAGGGGTAAATGGGGGGATTAGCGGTCTCACAATGGGGACATTGTGAAATTCATGAATTTTTGTCTCAGAAGTGGTAATTTTGGGATCTACTGTGAGGTATGAGTAGAGGTAGATGGGGGAAAGCCTTGAAGTTGGGGAGGCGGGAAATTGCTCTACTTGTATCTTCTTGTAGTATTTTATTCCATAACTTAGGGTCATATTTTGGGGGAATGGAAGTAGATATCAAAAATATGCACCATAAGATTTGTCAGATGAGTGCAAGTAGGTGTAAGTGCATAGCTGCCAGTGATACATCGGATGTGCTGCCATGTATTAGGGCGACTAATCTGTATTCCTTAAAGCGGATAATGGCATGAAAAAAATTGGACATAAGGAAAAGGACCCTTACTGAAATTCACTTCCACATGTTTGAAAAACAATTTGGATGTTTACCATTCTGTAAAAACAGTAAAAACAGAGGAGTTCGGGGGGGGGGGGGGTTGCTCAATACAAATCCCATTTCACTGCATGACGAACACGTGAGAGAGAGGGAAAATGAATAGGATTTTGGTAATTGGTTGCGGCATTACTTGAAAACTTGGTCCCCAAGCCTCACTTTGTCCCTTTGCAAAAACAATGATTAATGGTATCCCTGACCGCACCTGAACAATACCGATCAGTGGAAAGAGGGGATTTGTGGCTTTAAGATGGCATTAATGATTTTGAGGTAATTTTACACAATTACACAAAAAGGGGGAGAAGTTTTGTTGCAGTTGTATGGTAAAAGCCTCAAAATTTGGCACAAATGTTGAACTTCATCATGTTGACCAATAACGAGGCTGAAGCTATAGACCTATTTACAGATCTGACCAAGATGACTGACAATCAACGGGAAGGGTCATTAGGTCAAATTTAAAAAAGGCTACATTTACATTTTTTCTAGAAAGGTATCTCAATTTTTCATCTCCACAATGATAAAAATGGTGATGGTTTGACCAGATCAAAAGACTTTTTAAGGTGTCAATTTCAAAGTGATCTATTTGACTGAAATATATACGTACCTTACAGTTTTGTTATGACCCAGACCAGGATTTACAAAATATTACAATGTCAGTCAACCACTTCACATTCACACATTTGATGATAAAGGGGTTCAAAGATCAACGGAGATCAACAACTAGAAACTGTTATCTTCCTTACACTCCATTCACACTCCTAGCCTTATCCTAAACTTGGTGATTCATCTTGGACCAGACATGAAATGCGGCCATTCTTACGAGTATATTCTCTGCATATTGAGTATTCACCAGTGCCTAATTTCGATGCTTTTACCACAAATTGTGAATTTCATAACAAAAACTGCTCCAACACTCCACATACCTTTCATAAATTAACGAACCATTCCAAGTATAACACATTAAACATATACAGTACTTGCTGCGTGTTCCTTTTAACCAAAATTACCTATTGCGCACCACAACCACTGTAATCTGAATAAAACTAAATAAAAAGCACTGCACATTTGCTTTATCATGTGCAAAATTGTGATTTTTGAAAATAATCATAAAAATGCCACACCATGATTCTAATAACCTTATACACAATCCTTCGTTGATATTCAATTCCGTTCACCTTATCAGTCTTATATTTGCCGAACACGAAATTACCAATTTGTCTGGGCCGCCTGGTAAGAGATCGTATCTTACCTCTTATAAGAATATATGAACCACGGCTGAGTGAACTCGACTACACGATATTATATTCCCACCACATACCTGCCACAAATTGGTTAACGGCATGTATACCCAAAGGCAATTTTCCTTTATATTTGGTAATAGTCAAGGACTGCATAGGTCTAAATATAATTTTTTTTAAATGTGGGTAGTATATGGATTATTGAGTGGTGTAGTGTGTTGTTGTTTTTAAGTTAATTCACCTCAAAAAAAAGGATTTTGTTAGTGCGAAGTATTGCATTGCCCTCTCATCTCGGGGAAAGCAGTATTATCGTTATCGGGTGAAAGATGCTGTGCATAACTGTGGTTGTTTTCCCCTTTCCAATGGTCTGCCATTTCACATATTTTGAAAGCACCCAGGGGCACCCCCATTGGAAAGTGGTACATATGTAAGGCTGTTTTAAAAAGATGCCCATTTTCAGGACATCGCTGTCACCCAGAAAAGCAGACCCCATATTTGTTGAAAAATCTCGCCCCAAAGACCCCATATTTTTTTGAAAAATTTTACCCCTGTGCCTACACAAAACCCTTGGGGGGAAAATTTTGAAATTTTCACACAAAGATCACATTTTTTTTTAAAAATGTGCAAAAAAGTCACCCAAAGTCCCCGTTTATTTTTTACAATTGTTGCAAAATTTTTCACCCAAAAAAAACACCCTATTTTGGGCCAAATTTGGTTGTCTCTCACCCAGACCCCTATTTTCCCAATTTGGTTGTCTCTCACCCAGACCCCTATTTTTCGCTCTCTGTCACCAAATGCCCATGGGTTGGAAGTGCCAGTGCTTCCACCCATATCCATTTCAGAGTGAGGTGCCCATCCCCTGGGGAAAGCAACTTCCACCATGTTGCTTTTGAAGTTGTATACCAGTTGATGGGAAGCAAGGTCAATTTGTATTTACCAGGGGGAAGGTGGGGGATAAAGAGTGATGTCCTCTGTTGAATTAGCATCACAGGAGTATATTGCCAGTCGTGCTAGATATTCTTTCAACTGCTTTCAGATATAACAAATTAACTAGATAAGATGTGTTTATGGTATACACATGATTTATTATAGTACATTTCTCTTTAGGTTGGTAGAAAATATGTGATGGGATTCATGTTCCAAGATAGTGTCATTGTTGTTTTGTTCATTCATTTAAGGTGTGTTTTGCAATTTTAGAACCTCTTTTTTTATGGAGCTCAATAAATATCGTTGTAGTTTAGACTAAGGAATATGCCAAATTTACCACCAAAGCAAAGATTTAATGCTTATGCCAAAAAAAAGGAGGATCACAAAACAACAATTTACTTCAAACAATTGGCCTATAATAGAAAATGCAATTTTAGAATGCCTTGACCCACATTTTTCTTTTGACCGTGGTTTTAGAATTGACCAAAAACTGGTAGTTGGTGCTCCAAATGCCAGCATCCTTTTAACCACAGGGCCCTTGGTACTACTGGGCAATTGATTGGCTAAATAAAACATGTAAGGCCAAGTAAAAAAAATATAGTTTCTCATCCCCGCCCACATGTTATTCTGCTACATCAAAAAAAATTCTTTTGCAAAAAACAATAAAAAAGATGAAATTTTAATGAATTTCACTGTCAGTACCTCTTCTAGTCTCGTTTGCAGCTATATTCTTACTAATTGAAGGCTTGTTAAGACAAAAACAAAAATAGACAAAATTTTAATTATGAAATAGTGAATATGGCTAAAAAAATGTGGCAAGGAACATATGAAGTTTGCTGAAAAGACAGGACAAGAAATAATATTTTTTTTACTTGGCCTAGCCGTATGAATAACCACTCGATATGGTAAGAATAGCTTAAGGTGCATACAGACTTGTAGTTTATTTGATTGGTTACTCCAAAGGTAACATACGTAGATGTATAATTAACAAATCAGAGATGCTGTAACCTAGCGGGGGTAAATACACCCTGAGCCACACTTTACTTTAGCCCATCACTAAATCAGGGGAAATGCTACGGCCACTGCACACTACAGTGACTCTGTTTGATGCTCTACTACAGAGCAATTGTTTGCTAACTTTTGGTACCAATATAGGATAAAACCAACTCAGCACCTTTATGACAAAATGCTGCTTTGATTCTTGGTCCAAAGGGAGGACTCCCGAGACCCATTTTGAACATTAGGGGAGATCCTTTTACATGTGCTAGTGTAAAGACGCTACCTCCAATCGATATGTCACACACACAAACCGAACGCGGTCATTCCTCCGGGTCCTGCAGAAATATTGACGGTGAAACGACCCTCGCATCTGAATTATCCTAGCTAGGCCCCGTACTCGCCTGGAAGCGACTCAATTACACGGATTGTTTTCACAAGTACATGGGTAATTTTTCCTCTCGATATGTAATCTGTAATAGATTCCCCTGTCTTTCTTTAATGCTACAAAACACACACACACACATAAGGCGGCACCTCGATGCCAAAAAAATTAACGCCCCGCCTCCAGGGGGAAATTGGTGTGAACACACTCCCGATTGAGAGCTAGTGAGGATTTTGCATCGATTCAAAAGCAATTCCAAATCAGTACTAATAATGGGGTGGGACCCAGCATAAATGGGGTTAATCAATATAATTCTGTTGAGAGTAGAATACATTTTTGACAGCACAGTAATATTATTTGTACCATTGAAGAGATCTGATGATGAAAGTGCTTTAGTGATTCAATTATTGACTTTTAACAGATACCTGGTATAGTGATACCCACCATATCGAGGAAATTGTGCATTTAATACTA
>JAMKCH010052172.1:0-55714 GCA_023653785.1 Ophioderma brevispina | reverse complement strand
TTACACTGTATTAAATAAATGCATGGTGTTCTTTGCAGAATTTGATCTTTAGGTATTAACACGGCTTATGAAAAAGAACAAAAAAAAATTTTTTTTTTTCCTTACTGTGAATAATTTTCAAGGTACAAAGGTCAGAAATAATAGTGTTAGTTTCAGTTTTTTTACGGCTCCACCAAGAGAAGATATCAGTAGTTTCCCCACAATGCATTGCTTCAATGGGATTTTTTTTGTACAGCAGCCATGGGGGAATAGTGAGTGAAGAAAAACACCCTTAAAATTGGTTGTGATCAGTACTGTTTATTTAACCATGTTTCATCTCTAACGATTCACATTCAGTAGCTACAAAAACAGCCATGGAAGCAATGCATTGTGGGGAAGATATTGATATCTTCTCTTGCTCAACCTGACATACTTGGACAATTTTAAACGTAACTTCGATTACTATCCGACTAAATGAAATGGGACTTGTTGCATTAAAGAAAGAACCAAATTAGCTTCATTCAAAATGACATTTTTTTGGGTCATACATTCAGGACTTTCTGATATATAATTTTTACTTGAACGTAACAATTTGTGCGCCAAGTTTAATATCTCCACCATATTGACAGACCGATTTTATGAAATGCGACCTTTTTCTTATGGGCATCCTTCAAAAAATAGACTTGATTTATAAGCGAAGCAATGTTTTGCTTCAGCTCGGGCAATATTATATGTCTGAGGAGATTGGTTGAAGTTGGCCTTATGGACCTGCAGAAGACAGCAAATGACCTTCTGTGCCTGTGGCTTTTCAGGGTCAAAGAGCTGCAAGAAATATCATCACTACATAGAGAAAACAGTTTGCCATCAGAACCCTGGGAAGATGCAACTTGATAAGGAGTTTAGGATCAAAATTGGTAGGTGTAAGAAGTATTATTTGTACATGTAATATTAATAAAAGAAAACTATTTCTAATGTACACATACCTGCGTATTTTGTTCAACACCAAATAGGCTTTAAGGAACTGCCTTGTTTCAGTTGATAATACACATGTATTTGTGTTTACGTGTGGCATTTCTATCAGAGATTAAAGGACACTCTCAGTTTGGATTTTAGTGATTTGAAAATTATTTCAAATTTTCAGGAATAGCTTAAAAGTGAAGGTTAATTCTGTGTCCCATAAGTATTTTTCCAAACTGAGATTGGATAAACAGGAAAGAAAATAGCGTGTTCCAAAATAATGCCATTCAATATGTGTGGAGTAAGTGTCCGTAAGGACAGTAATTACTAAAATTTCATATTTTGTCCTTATAGGCTGCTTTTGGTCTTATAATTTGCAGGGTACATGTATTTTAGGAGTACCTGTACTTGTGTCTACATGCCAAAAATCTGAATTTTTGATGATTTTTCTATTTTCTGATTTAGGCAAATTCACTGATAGTGCCTTTAACCGATATTTGTATGGGAACATTGGTCGGAGGGGCTCCGGGCTGGTGATTCTGCAAAAAAATCGGATTCGTAAAAAAAAATGTCAGAGGCTGCCGATTCTCAGCCGATATGTATACCAAAATGAATGAAAGGGGACGAGTACATGTATAATGGGTTATTTTGCCAGATTTTAAGTAGAACCTGAGACGAGTTGCCCAAAAGCTTATTAATAATCCTCAACAATATTTAATGAAAGATATCACAGGAAACCTAAAACTATAAATAATATTCTACATCTACTCTTACATTTCACAGGGATTTTGATGGTTAGGTTCATGGGGAAATTTTGGGTCACACTGTTACCGAACCTATTATTGATTAAGAACGAAAACTTGTTGTATACTGTCGATATCGAAAATTACTGAAAAGATTTATTGTACAGTGATTACATGTACATTAGATGTAACCTTTGTTTTGAAGTTTAAATTTAATTGTATCGAAATTGATGATTGAAATTGGGATTTATTTGTAATTGTGTCACCACGGTTACGTGGAATTGCCCTAAAGCAAATGTGGACTGCACGATTTGTTGATTATTATCATCATCACCATCCTAAGTTTAGGAACTCGGTTGCGATCTTTAATATATGGCAAATGGTCGGATAGTGGGGTTTGGATCGGTCGATATTACAAAAAAATATTTGCCATCGGATCGACGGGAAACCCTGACGGTTAATCTCTAAACCTCTACAAGCGCCAAAGCACGAGCTGGCAGCATGTCTCTTGCATTGTGTCGGCAGCGTTTTTTGCTTTAAATGTTGCACTTACCTTGTACCCTGAATGTACATATTCAGGGTCAGAAATTCGGTGAGAATCCGAGAATCCTTAACGCCAAAATCTCATAAAGCATTTTTTTCGAGAATCAAGTAGATTATTAATATTACATGAAAACAAGTATATACAATATCTCTGTAATATTATTTTACAGAGTATAGTGTAGGGCTATAATTACTTTAATAACACGTATTAATAATTATGACCACATATTGAGTAGTTTTCATCGAAAAAAACAGAATTATATAACCATAACAATGAATTAAAGGTCCATGGACACGGCTGAGGAGACATTTCTTAATTCTACATTTAGCGACATAAACAGTATCCTAATCATATCGCAACATAGATTTTAAAAGTGAAATCGGGAAAGTGTAAATTTCAAGGATAAAAATACCAAAACTGACAGGGCCTTCTATTTTCACGAACGAGTATCAATTTTTTGTGGTATTATAATGTGTTTTAAAGGCTATGTCCATGGACTTTAAAAGCATTAGAGTCTGACCATGCTCTATTTAAAATTGCGCTATTGTATAACATGTTATGCGATACGGTCGACACGTTTGCATCACACTGCCATCGGAAATACACATTATGAAAACCGTCATGTGTGAAGGTGATGACATAACACGTAGTATACATATCCCATAGACACTAGCGCGAATTTCAAATAGCGCGCATGGTTCAGACAAATGTTTGATCCATTTTTATGGGTAGTATAATTCTTTTTTCCCATGACACCACTCGATATGATTGTGCAATAATTATTTTTATAGCGTTATATTTTATAGTTATTCTTAGTACGGTTCTCCTTTAAACTTTGCATTAACTCTTCGAAAATATCTCAACGAGTTAATTCACTGTGTCAATTTCTATTCTTCGCCAACATTTGGAACAGATTTCACCCTTCAGATGAAATTTTACTGATAGAAAATTTCATGAAATACTCTTGAGAAAAAAATGTCTTGTTATTAAGTTCTGTAAGTGTGAATATATCGGTGTTATGTATACCCTACTGCATTTTCTTACTGTATCTTTTCATTTCTCTTTTCAGGGAGATTAAAGGCGGATCTTCCACAAAGTTAGCATTCCAATTGGAATCAGAAACAGCCAAACTCTGCTTCATCAACAAACATTCTCGCAATGTGCGAGGCAACCGATTCCTATGTACTGATACAAGTTTTTGAAACATTGCAGAACAAATTGCCAGAGAAACTAATGCGACAGAAATTGTCACCAAGTAATGGAAAAATTTACCGACTGCGTTTTTTCTATTTCGGGGCTACTGAATTCTGTGTAGGCTTTTGGACACATGGGACCAGCATCGTCATATCCCTGTCTTTGGTTTTGGTAATTTGAATTAAGGCAAGGCCGAGATCCCGGGGTGGGCATACCTCATTGCCAATGAAGATTGGCCCTGAAGGAAAGTGGATTCCTAATGCTCACAACTGGCCGAAAAAAAAAAGAACTATTGAGTCTTCTTCAAGTGGACATTGCTGATCTGATGCTGAGGAACAGGATGAAAGCACCATCAACAGAATAAGTGGTCGCGATCATCACAGCATGGCCAGGAAGCCTATTTTCCCCTTCCTGCTGATGTTGATCACATTGTTCCTCCTGCTCGCATATCTTTGCTTGTCTGTTGTTCTACTTTAAAACTCTTGAAGTAGAGTGCCGAGCAGACCAGGTGATCTGCAGGGGTAGGGCGAGCAGTGTTCAACACCTGGAGTCAAAGTCAGAATTGGCTAAGCAGGCAGAATTAGATTTGGCAGATGCGCAGAGAAGCATTAGGGAATCTAGTGATATTCTGAAAGGATTGGAAAAGGGCAAAGAAAGGTAGGGATAGCAATGGTGTAAGTAGTGATCCGTGTTGTATGCCATTTGCAAGTTACAAGTTAGCAAGCCAACGTGTGTATCACCAGATGATATCCTTGGATACAGTGTGTTGAGTGTGGGGAAGTGTGAAAACAAAAGGGGTGTTGGTATCATGCTTTTTGTGTGGGTTATCCAGGGAGGAATCAGAAAAGTGTAGGAAAATGACAAATTTATTTGTCCAATGTTCAGGGAAAAGTTTCAGGTGTTGAAGATGTTCCTTGGTGAGCAACAAGATAAGGTGGCTGCTCATAAAGCACTGGTTAAGGAGAAAAAGTCTGAACTATGATCAAGAAAAAAAAATCTCTTGATAAAACCATGAAGAAGTTGCAAAGAGTAGAGGGACAATTGAACAGCAGCTTAACAAAAAATTAGAGGATGACTTGAAAGTGAAAAGACAGGCCTATCATAGCCAGTGCTTTGTGGGCAACCACTGCAAATTAATTCTAAATGGAACCGATGTGTTGCTAGATGTTTTGCCAGACACTGCAGAGGGACGTGTGGTAAAAAATAAATTCCAAGGGCTTTTTAAGAGGTTGAGAGCTATCTTTCATTTTTTCGGAGCACGTTTTTTGTCCCAAGATGAAGTTAAGGCACTGCAAATAAGATGTTGGGAGTTGGGGGTGTGGTTCCCTAAGCATTTTCCAAATGAGACCATACCACCAAAATTGCACATACTCATATGCCATATTCCTGAGTTTGCAGAGAGGTTCAAAACTATCGGCTTGTTAACAGAACATGGAATTGAATCTGTGCACAAAGATATAAATTCCATTGAACGTATATACTGCACTGTGAGGGATAGTCAGGAAAGAATGCGATTGGTGATCGGTAACCACCAGCAAAGAAGCAATACTGATCATGCAGCCATTGAAGTTCCAGCAAAATCCAAGCGTTCTTGTTATAAAGAGGGCTGTAAGGGTCGGTACAAATTGAGCAGTTCTAAAGAGAAAACATGTCAAAAGTGTGGTCACATTCTAATGATTGAATGATTGAAAACCTCTGTGTAGCCATACTCTTGTATGATATACCTTGCAACACCCTGCCAATTGTGTGAAAATCTTGCCATATTCTTTTGTGTTATTTCCCTCAAATTGCTACACCATTGTGCAATTTCCTCTTAGGCGATGAAAATAAAAACCCTGTTTACGGGCGGGTCAGACCTTTCAAGTAGGGTCAGTTGGTCGGTTGGGTGAATTATCTTTTTCTGGAATTGGGAAGGCACAAAAAACTTCAAAAAATTGGTAAAAATGAAATTTTTAAAACAAATTTCTTTAAAAAATTTGCAAAGTAATAAATTTGGGCTAAAACGCGATTTACATGATTGTGCAAACTATTAACTAAAAATCTTCAAAACCACAAAATGTGGGTCAGTCAGGTCGTACAACAGGGTTTCGTTTTTTGTGTCGCTTATTACAAGAAACATTGATAATTGAAATCTTGCCCTATTTTTTTGTGTCATTTTCAAATTGGTGATGAGAATTGTAAACCAGCATAATTTGGTCCAATTTCCTCTTCAATACCTGTTGAAGTGACCCCATGCTCAATATAGCCTGTCAGATTTAACAAACACCACTTAAATTAAAAACCATAACACGGTTTGTCCAATGAAAATCTTACATTGTACCATATTTTTAGGTCGTCCGATTTTAATCGGAAAGACCGAATATGACAGCATGATTCGTGTGTGAAACTTTTGTTGGTAATGTACATTTTTGGTTAAAATTTATACTTTATATGCTATATATTGAGACCAATGGGGTCTTGTGTGGGGAAACAGATGTGGAGGTCAAAGGTAATTTAGGTTCACTTGTGGACATCAAATTTCTACAAGTACATTTAATACACTGTTGTCAAGGTCAATGGACACAAGTTCAAAGGTGGTCTGAGGTCGTTATCCAGACCACCATCTTGCCAGGGGAATGATGCAAGTTTTTTACCTCTCTATTTTCTTGTTATTTTCCTCTCCAAATTGCTGAATTGTAAACTAGC
Organism: Ophioderma brevispina; assembly: GCA_023653785.1. Taxonomy (NCBI): domain Eukaryota; kingdom Metazoa; phylum Echinodermata; class Ophiuroidea; order Amphilepidida; family Ophiodermatidae; genus Ophioderma; species Ophioderma brevispina. Next base: position 49,612 of record JAMKCH010052172.1, on the reverse strand, counting down.
CATAAATTGTGAATTTCCTTTTCAATAGATTTTACTAATTAGATTTAAGAAGGGTTTTGGGCCTATATGCAGCATGGATTCTATCTATCGAAACTATCCACATAAACCACAGTCTTTGGTCCAATGGTAAATCTCAAGCTATACTGGTAATCGAGCGAAACCAGTGAGAGACCGTGTATTTTTTGTTCTTATTTTAATTCTCTGAGGCCTCTATAAAACATGTCTTTCCTTCGGTCTTTAGTGCCGCACTGCCCCTTGGTCAGATTTTAAACATCACAATATTTCCCTCTTCAAAGTGTATAAATTACAACCATGTAACTGACACATGGACATTTCCTCTTCGAAAAATGTATAAAATTCAAAACAACCGTTGCCACACTTTGTGCAAGTTCCTCTTACAACTGTTTTGTGGTGAAATCTTGCCATATTTTGGGTTATTTCCTCTTACAACATATTACACCTGTTCTGTGAACATATTGCTGTTATCAACTCTCTGTTAACGTGGTGTATGAAAAGTTATTTCTCTTACCTAATTTCCTTCCTCCTTCAATGGTTCTTTTGATAACTGACAACCATAGACCCAGTATAGACTTGACAAGTCAATTTAACACAATTACTCTTTGATATGTATGCATTAAAAGCCATAACCACATTTGGTGCAAGTTCATTTTCCAACATACTGTTTTTGTTGCGATGTTCCTCTTCCATTTTGCTCAAGTGAGAATTATAACCCGTGACTTCAATTTTGTGCAATTTTCTCTTTAAACGGGTGTTACGAAATGTTTGATAATTGACATCATGCCACATGAAATTGACACTGACAGATTTCATCTTCCAAAGTGTATGAAAAGTTGAACAATGTCCCCTAATTTGTGCAATTCCTCTCTAATTGGTTGTGTGTGTGAAACATATTGCCAATATTATTCTCTTCGTTCTGTAAACATGGTGTAAGAAGAATTGAATCTTACTATATTGTGTGTTATTTTCATCTTCAAATTGCTAAATGAGAACTTTGTAACCTTGCCATATTCCTCTCAAATGGTGTGTACATGTATAATTTACAAATTGACTCAACCTCAATATAGAAATTGACGTTGGATGTAACACAATTTCCTCTTCATCGTGTATGAAATGAAAGCCACACATTCGGTTAAATTTCTTTTTCGTTTTCCCACGTACCGTTTTGTGTGTACATCTGCCATGTATTTTGTGTGAATGAGCCTGTGAGAATTATAAACCAATGCTATAATATTGGTGTAATTCCTCTTTCAGTGGGTGGTCAAAATGTACAGTGTCATGTAGGATTGAATACTGCCCAGCCTCAGGAAACTTACACACTGACAGATTTTTATTCTTCCGAAAGTGTCATGAAAATAAAAACCAATGCACATTTTTTTGTTTTGTGCATTTTCCTCTTCCAACTGTTGTGTGAAAACATTCACATTATCCACTCTCTCATTATACATACCTGTGTATGAAAATTGAAATTTTGTCATATTTTGGTGTTTATTTCCTTCAATTGGCTGAATGAGAATTGTAAACCGTGCTTGCAATTTGTGCAATTTCAATCTTCAAGTGTATAAAAAATAAAACCATACCATAGTTTGTGGCCATTTTTCTCTTGATGTGTTGAAAACAATTGACTTATAAATTTCTAGTATGGAGTTTGGAAAAATTCAAAAAATGTTGCATGCATGTTTTGTGTTTAATTTTCATCTTCAAATAGCTGAGAATTGTAATCATTGCTTTGTCATTTTGTGCGATTTTTCCTCTCTTCAAAATCCACGCATGACATTCCGTCCTTTATATCATTTATAACATTTTAATAATATACCTGTATTGAATACTGTGTTGAATATGTACATTTTGTAGCATGTATGTTAAAATCCCACAAAGAGATTTTGCATTGAGAGTTTTTTGGAATCCATAATACCACCCACCCCAAATATAAATCAGTGGGGAGCAATCTCATGATGACCTCCTGATTAATCAATATTCCAAGTCCAAAAATATTTTCAGCCAAGAATATTGTGAAGTCGTACAATGTATATGTTGGGCATATTTAATGTACATAGATTGACAATCTTACAGTAGGCATTTAAATCTGTGAATAGTAATTCTTGGATTTTGTATAATATACATTCATGTGAAAGTATTATCCATTGAGTGTGAGTATGTGTATAAATATTTGTCTTAATGTTGTTTCCAACTTTTGGTCATATGTATGTACATGTACATATTTAACAGAAACATCTGAAGTCTACAAAAAAGTCCATTTTTAAATCAGAGACGCATCAGAATTTTATAAGTTTTGGATGCATTGTAAAGGCAATAAAAAAAAAACAGCTGTTTTATGGGCCCGACAAACTCAGATTTTGCATCTATGAAGAAACTTTTTTCTTTTTTTAGGTTTGCCAAAATCATGTAAAATCAGCCACTTTAACCCCAAATTAATTACTTTTTGCAAAATTTTTAGAAAATTTGGTTTTAAAAATTTATCAATTTTCCCCAATTTTGTTAAAGTGCTATCCTCCAGAAAAAGAAAAAAAAAAGTAATAAAAGAGAAAAATTTGCCTGACTTCTGACCCATCCAGGCGCGGATCCAGGGAGGGGGCGCGCCTCCCGGTAATTCTGCATATTTTTGTAAAATCAGCCCATTTTGAGCTATTTTGGACCAGTTACAGCCTTTCAGCCCCCCGGTAATTTTGACGTTTTTCAAATCCTGGATCCGCCCCTGTGCTGACCCTACTTGAAAGGTCCGTCCGCCCGTAAAACCTTTTTTTTGTCACCTGGCCTACATGTAAAAATAAAAAACAAAACCTTAGCAATTTTTCTGAATTAGATGCAATTCAAAACTTTTCTTTTAAACCGAGAACAAAACATGCATCAGGCAGTGAAAGCAAACAAGCTTTGTAAGAGCTTGCTGCGATTTACTTATTAAAATCCTTTAAATTCAACTCATCAGATATTGAACAAATCAGTATTAAAATAATGCATTTATAGAAAGTAAAAAAGATATCCAATTATCACCTCAGGATCATAACAAGAAATATGTGTACACATGTAATGGTTTGGAGAAAAACAGTAACATACATGTATCCCAAATTCTTTTTGGTAAGTGTATAATAAATATGTGCTCATTATTCCACAATTTGTTTTTGGTGGGGGTGCCCCAAATGGGTAACATTATTTTGTAAATATAGAACACATTTTTATTTTTTTATGTCATCTCCCTTTTACAGCCAAAAAAGCTTAGAAATAATTTTGGATATTGTGAAATTTAATTAAAGCAAACTGTAAATTGCTCATTTCATTTCATGTGGGACAAAATTGGATATATCAATAAAATCAACTTGATCTATACTGGTATCTGTAATTTAAAACAGATCAGAAATGGTCTATTCGAAGAACAGTTGAATTTTGATGTTGAACAAGAATTGATCCGTTTCCTCTTCAAAACCAGTATTTTGTTTCTTTAAAACCAGTATTTTGTTTCTTTAAAACCAGTATTTTGTTTCTTTAAAACCAGTATTGTGTGTCTTTAAAACCAGTATTTTGACAAATATGTATTTTTATAATGTAAGTATTTGTGTAAATGGTGATCTTGTACAATATGTGCGGTTGTTTAACCTCAGAAATAAATTCCTCTAGAAATCACAAATGATATTGTCTATGGATATTTATTTTCATGTCACTTCACTTTTTCTCAAACTTGAAACTGGCTAGCTAAGAGTTAATATCAACAGTACATAAGCAGTACCAGTAAGCACATAGCCATAGATCAATAATGGAAGGTCGTGTACACATGCATAACAATTGGTCCTGCTGCCTCTTGTATTGATTCAATGCATTATGCGTGTGCGATGTACCGCATCGGTTATGTAATCATTGTAACCATTATTGACCTTTGGTGTGACCTTAACAAGCTGGCAAGAGATCTGGCAACTTTAAGACTGGAAGGAAGTGACTATGCTAATTAGAGCTTCCAAGGTTGCTGTGGTGACCATGTCAATCATTTACATTGCCTCAATTTGGCAATTGGAGGCGCTGTGTCTTATAGCTGGTAAAAACTGTGTTGGTACTGGCTAGTAAATAGCTATACTGTGAAGGTAAGCTCGCAGCATGCTGGTATCGCAAAGAAGGAATTTTGTATTTGGGATAATTAATATCGGAGAATTCCCGATAATAATTCAACTGCTGCTGGAAACGTCATTCCTATATGAAATAGCCGGGAAAGAGCGACATGTACGTGCTACGGCTCAGCCTTTAGTTGTTTCCATTGGTTCGGCAGTCAAGTTACAGGTCATGTTTCGTAAGGTGGAACTATTTTCACGATGGACTGACAGAAATTTGTGTTCCATTTTCCATTTCCGCCGTTAAATTACAATAGTGATCCCATTTTCTCATATAAATTCCCTTCCTTTATTAAATATGCATTTTTGAGCATATACTTGCAGGTATAGTTTACTAGACCATTAGCAACTGCGGCTGTGCAAGTACCTCAAAGTTTGAAAATGGGGTTGCTCTTCAGAAATGAGATGATATTGCTTTAAAAAACCATAATTTACGCCTAAAATCAAGTCAAAATAACATCTTTTGAGTGATATGGTGTATATCCCTCCCCATCCCTTTCCTGAAATATTGATTGTATCTCCTCCCCCCATTCCTTTCCCGAAATATTGATTGAATCTCTTACACCACAGCTTGTGCTAAATTTGAGGTTTACTGCAAGCAGCCCCCATATATGGCTGCCATTTGTCAGGTGGGTTTGTTATTTAACTGTTATAAGCACCCGCCAATCCAACCCTGTCAGCTTTGCAGATGGGGCCTTTTTGCTCCAACCCCCTCCATTTGCATGCCATGGAGTTGAACAACAAATAAAAAAATTCCTTTAAAAGGAAAGGGCGAGTCAATGGGAAATATCCTGTAAAAGGTATGGAAGGGATAAATAAATACATGTTGTGGGAGTTTTGCAAGTTTGACTGATGTTACTTACTTTTTTGCACATACTTAGCCAGGGCAACATGAACGTAAAATATGTAACACAGAGTGAATAGGGGGTTTCATATCCCTCTTACATTTACGATTTTTATTGAAAAATTGTGACCAATCAACATAGAACAGTCTAACAAACAAAACCTTATTCGGGAAAACAATCAACGCTAACTTACCCCCCCCCTAACAGATTGACACACACACTCAACGCACCACTCAACAAGAACTGGAAGAACAATTCCAGATATTTTGCATGCCGACGGCCGTAAAAGTATTTTACAGGATTGGGCACACGTACCAAGCCGTGATCAATACATTTTGTTTTAATATTATAAACCCTTCCCAAATGTAAGCTCCCACTTTCAGCAACATTTGTCACCCAATGACTTCATTTTATTTCTTAAATTTTACTACTTTCGTTACCCGAAGACTTAAATTTTTCAAAATTTTGTATAAAATGTTCATCCCACGCCATGCTGGACTATTTCAATTCATATACAAACTTAGAACATTCGTTACTTCATGACATCTACATGTTTTTCCCTTCCCACCGTATTGATCCGTAAATATCACAGTTTTAATTAAGACGTGTGCATTTGCAATCTATCCCAGGGGGGCCACTTCTCAATGACAGGTGGTATCATCCGTGTCCAAGCAATCACAAAAAGCACCCTAATACGTATTTTCGAAACTCAAATTTTCACCCCTCAAACGTATCAGCAGGCGCAAAATTTTTTAGCTATCCTAAACAAGTACTTTGATGAATTTTGTCCCTAACAAGGTCAGTAGCTCAATTTTTGGCATAACCCTTAACAAGTCCTTGTCTTTCTTCCTACCTAATCATAATTGATGCTATTATTACCCCTTTATATACGTAAAACCCAAAACCATATTCTTTTGGACACCGGAAAGGCTTTTCTGAGCTTGGTGTAATTCAGAAAATATCGGGAAGTTATTTTTTTCCATCCAGATATGTATCCGATAAAGTATTTAAAAAGGAATGCATTATTGAGCCAGGGCTCTCCCACCCAATTGCACATGACGGCGGCACTACTATTCAAGAAAAAGTCGACGATATTGGCTTCTTCTGAGCGGCTACTGCGCTACAGCAATCTTGACTTTCCAAACGCACATTATCATGCGAATTTGATAGAATAATTTGAAATTGTAAGTTATTCACTATTGCAAAATTAGGTATGACTTGATGGGTTCAAGTGTCACAGAGAATTCATAGTAAGTGCATGGGGGGGGGGGGTGCAGCTTTTTCCCTCTCCCCAAGCGCGAAACCCATGCCAAGCATGGTTTGCTTTCCGAAACAATTTTTCTCATGCAAATTTTATAAAAAGAATCTGCTCTTGTAAGTGGTTAACTTTAAAACACTTTACTGTGCTCAAGTTCGAGATCTCGATCAAAAAATGTGGCAGGTATTATAAAACGCTGCCGTTGTGTAAAAATACGAGGTGTTAAAAAATGCATATAGGCCAATGATCGACGTATAAACAGTATTATATTCTGCATCAGGTTTTATTTTAACTAATAGAAAAGTCAAAGGTGTTCATGGAGATTTCGTAAGCTGCACAGGGGTAGGTCGCGGAAATCTTGTAGGTATTAGTTTTCAAGACATTTTCTCTGGGTTTAAAGATCCGGGAGAATTCGCATTTAGAGAAGTTATTTTCGGCCCTTATTTCCGCATTTGCAAGCGCCGAAAAATCTGCATTTTCCCTGAAAATTTGCCGATTCGTTCAATTATGCACACCAAATTATGTCCCAAACGTCAATTTAATAAAATTCGAAACCTAGAATTGACTGACATTTAAGAAAGATGATTTATAGTGCTAACCATGGTCCGTTTCACTGGTTAAGGGATATATAAGAACAATGTCGGTATCGATATAATCAGTCAATCACATAGGAGGCTCATTTCTTCATCTCAAACCAATAGGCATGTACTAAAAATCATGTTGTAATGGTTCTTATCATCGCCTACGCGGAAAAATTTTGGAATTAGGGACTTTTGAAAGCAACAGATTGAAGGCAAAGACAGACTTCCGGAACACTTTTTAATTTTTTTTATGCGGAAATGAAAATGGACCCTTAACAAGCGTACGTCTAAGTCCTCATTTTAAATTAACCTCCTTTTTCGGGATTTTGGTGATTTTTAAGACCCTTTCACTGTCGTACGTAACGTGCCTGATCCTGAAAAACTACCCTTTTTTACATGATTCGTGGCACACGATGATACCACCCCCTTGTCTATGAAGACGAGCCCCCCGGAAATCTATCTAATACTCTAAAAATGAAATATCATGGTCACAATCACGCAGTTAGTGTAAAGTCCACACGGGAAATGCACTATAGTACTACTAAAATGAGATCTGTCTGTCCGACTATGCGTTTGACGCACATTGACCTTGGAGCTGATGTTTGACATACAGGTAGAAACAACAACCCTGAGGTTTATTATCAAGGGTTTCAGGTGACCCAAAAAATCAAAAGAGTCATCTGGAGGTCAATTTGCATAAAAATGCCGTATAACTGCCAAAACGACCGCTACCAGTATCAAAGAACAAGTATTAGGTCAAAGGTCATACCCACACACACAACACTGGACAAAGGGTGCTTTCAATTTGGCAAGAAAACCCAAGTAAAACAAGGACAGCGGGTGACACATAGTTACATCTTTACTTGACTGCAGATCACCTTTTGCAACCATAAAACTAACTGGCCTCACTGTAAATAATTGCAATAAGTAATGCATTTTTCAACCTGTCTAACATGTAATAGTAGAAATGAGTTTCGTATTTTCAATCATGATCATCAACAGTACTACGCATCAGCAAAAATTTTAAGAACCTCTTAAAGGAGTGGCGTTGACCATCAGAAACCGACCATGCATGTTTCCTCTAAGCCGCCCTTACATAAAAGCAATTAATCAGTCCAACCGTTTGGATAGTGGAAAGATTTTTGAACGTTTTTATTCATACATCACTGAAACATCTTAAAGAGACATGAGGGTTCCAGAAAGAAGCCACCAAGTTTTTTGGAACCCGTTTTTTTAACATATTTGGAATGCCTAATACCAATGTATTAGCGCACTGCAGTGAATAAGGCGAATACGCCATCTTTATGTAATAAGATGATGATTTAGTAGTTTCTCTCGTGCACATCAGAAAACTCAAAGCATGGGTTTCTATAGGGAACAATGACGATGGCAGGCAAGTCAAAAAACAAGGTTGCGGTTTTCTTTTGCATTTTTTGTCCAATAAACTTCGAAATGTCTCGGTAGGTGGTCTAACAACTGATCAGTGAAATTTTGAGAAATTTGTAGCCTCGGTCCTTTGAACTGGGCATTTCGTGATCCACAGTCTAATTACCCTTGGGAGTTTTAAAAACCAAGGGGACATAAAGGTTGTATGATCATCTGAAACAGTGGCTCACGTATTTACAAAATAAAGCCATCATTACTAATACCTTCACATCCTAACGATGGATATTCCTGCTTGGACCGCCCTTTCCTTTTAAGGAATTTTTTATTTATTATTGATAGTGCCAATAATAGCGCCCCATGACTGGCTGCATGTGGTACACTCATAAGGATTTAAAGATGCTGTTAACCAGCAAATCACTGTAAAAAATTACAATAAAAAATGTTCCTTGGACAACATACTAGTATACTAATTTAAATAATGTTTCGTCAATATTTCGTTTTCGTCCGTAAGCAAAGTGGCGATGTCTAAATTTGGAGTTCTGAGGACTGCCCATCCCCTGTTGCCAGTACGCATGTTTTTTTATTTAGTGGTACCCCGTCGGGTTTAGTGCATTACCACTCACGACGGTAAAGGGAAGGTGGGAAGTGTGATCGCTTTGTATTTTAACTCTTTGACACTCAATAATTCTTTTTGTAAATGTAGTTGATGTTTTCACTGGGCCTATCTTATTGAGTATCAATCCATATGACGTAAAAATTGACAACATTCATAAAATATCATACATGGAGATTTAGAAGAGGATATAAAGGGCACGAATATTTTCTGCACAGCTATTTGAAAAGTAAGTCAAAACCCAGCGAGTAGGCGGGAGACCGTGGCTACCCTCGCCAAAAACATTCCAGCTGTAAAGGCGAACCATAGGATGAGGTGACTGCAATTTGTAGCGTGAGTTCTTACACAATGTCATAAAATTCCCAGATAAAAAAAGTTGGTGAATCGGTTGGATGCCAAATTCAAAAATAAAGCCTTTCAGTTGGGTACTTCGCAATGTAAGTACGATACTGTGGATTAGGGCTCAAAGTGTGTTTAGATTTACAGGTAAGAACAATTAGTACAATCCGTCTGATATTAGACCGTTCACAGGAAAATGAAGCCAACCGTATGAATTTGATTTAGACCTAATTGAACTCCATACATATTTTTTTTGTACAAGTGATTTGACAAGGCCATGGAAAAATGAAATGTACCATAGCACAGGCCTGTTTAGACTGTAAATGTTATCAGATTGAACATTGGGAACAACCTTGGGAAGTTTTGAATTCAAGTAGTGTGCTTTTACTCCTGGTAGTAACGCCTGGTTTGGTAGTAGAAATGGTCGTGCAGGGTACTGTTGCAATAGAGTTCTCAACAAAAATAAGGACGATTAATCAAGTTTTTCACTATGGGGAGAAAATTTCTCAGAGAAGGAAATCGAAAAACACCTAGAGTCTAACGTGGGACCAACCTTGGGAATTTTCACGTTTAAGGTTTCATCTTTGCGGGTATAGTAACACATTGGTCATTATGAAAGTAGGAATGTTCTTAAGCTTATGTACAGCTGCAAAGTCAATTTGATTGAGGGTTTGAATTTTTAAAAGGACGGAATTCCATTGAAGGTCTTCCCACAAGGGGGGGAGGAGGAGGAGAACTTATTCAAGAATATTTGGAACTGTTGTAAGCTTTTAGATGACGATTGATTTTGTAACAATTGGTGGTAATTAGGAATGTCCTTTACAGCTAAGGAAAAGCTCCTACAAGGAAACTGCCGAATACTAGAGGAAGACATTTTGGTCTCAAAACTGGACACACAATAAGAAATGGTGGGAATGCCCCCATTCATCTGCAGAATTAGTTGTTGTGGGAAGGATTTTTTTCTGACTTGTAATGGGTTTGCAACAGAGTGAAGTGCTTGATGTAAAGCTAATCCAAAATGAGCCAAAAGGGTTTAACCAATACAAATATTATGGCCTTGAGCCTTATTGGGCCATTGAGCCATTCCTTGTGTATCAGTTGTTGCAAGTGATGAGTTCTTAGTGAGAACTTCAGCAGGGGGGTGAGAAGGGCAGCTGTGGCATGACCGACTAATTGGTAACCTAGGCCACACGACTGAAACAAAGTGGTGACAAATTTTTCGCCCTCCTGCATCTCGGAATGGGGTAATATTGTAGATGAGAAATTCCAAGAAAATATGACACAAATGCAGATCAGACTGTATTTGATACTGAAGAGCGTAGGCTTTGCACACTTTAAGGTGCAATGAGAGATTCCACTACGGGTGTTCACTAAAAAAAATTGAAAGCTCTGGTTGTTTCACTAATGTAAAGCTTCTATCAAAAAGATCCCCATCGGAAAGGATTCAGCTGAGAAATGTTTCTTTGTTCAAAAATTGTTGAAATTTCTAATTTCGTATAGGAAAATACGAGATTCAAGCTATGTTTTACATTGAAATTACGCTAATCAAAAAAGTGCACCCTTTTCTCTCTTTTAAAGTCCCGGAAATGAAAAGAATTTATGTGGTTTTGTCAAGTCACAAGGAGGGACCAGGAAGCATTCAATATGGGTGGTGATGAAATCATACGTGAAACTATTGATTTTCAGAGAGTATAGAAATTCCAGGGGGGATGGTGTGAAATCTATTCTGAGACTGATGAAAATAAATGTTCCTAATGATGGCACTTGTAGTGTATTCTTTTTTTGCCCTGTTTAATTGGGGAAATGGGAATTATCCGTAAAGATTTTGAAGTACATGTAGGTTTAACATCTCATTTCATGGGACCTTTAAGACATTTAGGTAGAGTAATACAGGTACGAAACTGTTGAGTGCTCTTATCTATATGAAAATTATATGATGACACCAATATTTGGGTTTCTCAAAATCTCTCGTTGCACTTTAATTTGCACTACTTCTAGTTGTGTGTGCGTTTTTCTTCAAGACGTCCCTATAAGTGTTGAATGTGTCTGGTGATGTTATATCCCAGATATCGAAGAGCGATGGGTAGTATACCAGATTGACTCATATGTTTGAACATTAGTACAATCTCATTTGGCCATATTATTTAAGCTATCCTTTCTCTTATCTAACAGAGAAATATGGTTAAGTCAGATGTGATGTGGAGGTCTAAATGCATTGGGAGTAGTGTTTTCTAACAAACCTCATGAAAAGGGCACCTGAGCAGTTGGCCAACGGCGATTGTTATTCTATGGGTGGTGTGTAAGGTTACACCATGAGCCAATCAGTGATATTTAAGGTGCAACGAGAGATTTGGGAGCATGCATCTATTGTGTCATATGTAGAAATATCATAGATAAGACCCACAATAGAATTCTTACCTGTCTTTTGTTATACGTAGAAAATGCCTTGAAAGTGAAAAACAAAAGGCGATTTCATTTGCTTATAATTTCAATATAAATACCATAGGGGCTGAATTTAGTATTTGCTCATATGAATTAGAAATTCAAATTTTTGTTACACATGGTACCAAAGAAATATGGTTAGCTTATCTTTCACATGGGGAAATTTGATAACAGCTTTACCATGGCTGAAAAATCAGAATTACATATTTATGGGACAAACTGGTATGTGAAATCTCTAGGTTTGCCCTTTAAAGAAACCTGTGGACTCAGTGGCGGGGGGGGGGGGGGGGGGGGGTAATTCTACTAAGCAACTGAGACATCTGGGCTTATTTTTAGCTTGTAATATGGGTGTCAAGTCAATTCAATTGTCCCTCATTGGGGATACTCATATGCGTACAGAAGCCTAATGGGACACATTGAGATGTATTGATCTATTTCAATTGTAAATTTGGGTACCAGGTCTTTTTTGTTTTTTACAAAGTCCTCTAAAATGGCTAAACTTTGTGCTGAAAATTGATCAAGAAACAAAGAATTGCAAGAAAGACTCGACAGGCCTGAAAAGTAGATTAAAAAATATAGAAACAATCCTGGGAATAGGAATGGAAATATGGGAAAAGAAAATATATGGAGAAAACAAATGTTGAACAGGAAATAGGTGGATACAAACAAAATATGAACAAACTCAAAGAGCCAATCAGTGATACTTTAAAGAATTGGGGGACCTTCGGGGCAGGGGGGTAATCTATATCTACTAAGGCAACTGAGACAACGGGCTATTTTTAGTATTGCTTTACAGTCATGGGTGCAAGTCAAATTCAATTGAATTCAATGGGGATACTCGCCCCTATGGTAACAGAAGCCTCAATGGAGAACATGGTAGGTATTGCATTATGTTTTTTTAAATGTAAATTTGTATTTTTAATTTTTTAGTTTTTTTGAAAAAAAGTGCCTCTAAATTGGCTGAAAATTGCTGAAAATTGATCCAAGAAAACAAAGCAATTGCAAGAAAAGACTAAGGCATGAAATTAAAAATCGGGAAAAATCTGGGAATAGATTTGAAAGAAAATATGTGGAAACAGAAAATATATGGAACAACATTAGGTTGAAACAGGAATATGACGATAAAACAAATAGGAACAGAACATCTGTGTGAACACAGTAATAAACAGTTTATCAGTAGCATTAAATTAAAACAATGTCTCCATAACTTGCATTAGCTAGAGACATATATCTAGAAGTACACACACATGTGATTTCACTAGGACATCCTCTTAATATGTTGTAAATTATTCAAACAATGTTCATTCGGCCATGCTTGACACATATCAGAGTAGCATAATGCGAGATTGAAAAAAGACAGTGTGGTCAGTGACACACGTCTTGTAATTGCATGACCGCTCATGAAACTACAACATCCGCGTGTACCCGCCTCTACCGTTCTAATTTGATTTCTCGGCGTCATGAACCGCGGATTAGAACGGAGGAATTCATGTACACGCACTGCAGTCTGTTGTCTGCAGTCTTTGTGGATCCAATTTTATAGGGGTACATTGAATCATATTCGTTGTAAATCAATAATACGCGGCCTATTTCGGTGGGGCCATTGAAAGTGAAGAGGGACGGTAAATACAAATGTCATTCTACATTTTATTTGGGTCGGTACTAGCAGGTAATGTTATTGTAGCTGTAAATGAATTTGATTAATGGGATACTGCAATACTTTTTCCTAACAAGTCACTGATTTCTGGAAAAAGTAAAGGATTAATTAAGCATTCCTTTAAGGATTACCAAAATTACTTTTATGTTTTGTGGAGATGGGGAGTCACTATGGAGTTAACATATTTTCATCCACCAAGGACACAGTTCAGTGGGATGTATTTGTACATACTTGACTGAAGACATCATGTGTTCTGGCTATGCATTATCATTACCCAGCAACCAGGGGGTGTTTTTCTTAAATACACTGGTGGAATGTAAGCTAGTGAAAACTGTGCCATGGGAAATGAGACTCATTGGCTCATAGTGAATTTTCCTACAAAGCAAAATCAAACCAATCCACAAGGCAGTATGACTATTAGGAACTTGCACCTTGGGAATGTCATGTGACCTGACCAAGAGTCCTTACAACTTACCCGTAATCTTGTTGGGGACTTCAATGCTTTTTTTGCCTAAAAAATGTGTACGTGAGGACTTTTTGACATTGATTTTAAAAGGTATTTTATATGATTCTTAAATTTAAGCACTTTTTATGCAGAAGTAATATGCATATGTGCAAAGTGCAAATGTATTATGGAATGGTTATCACCCTGGGACAAAATTAATTTTCTTATCACTAATTTAAATGGTGGGTGGAAGGGGGAGTTCTGACTATAGTTTGGGTTGGGATGTGTGGCCCGATATCAGAAAGCCAACTGAGAAAAAAAATCCACTATTTGACAAAATATGACCCGAAAATAAACTAATGGTATGGATTGATGAAACACTTTCTGTCATGGGTTTATTTAAAAATTGTATGTGTCATTTTTTCCTTGCTTTCTGCCAAAAATTACAGTTTAAGGGCACTTCATATGCGTAACTATGTCAACTTTGATGATACTAACTTTGGTGTTCAAAACGATATCTCTATATTTAAAAAAAATTTCAAGAAGAAAGCCTGGGGCCCAATGTCATTATAATCCCACACAAATCTCTGCTAAAATGGGGCTAAAATATCTTTTTGAAAAAAAAAAAATGGGCAAACCGTTACTGAAAGTGGAACAGAACATTTAATTCTAACACTTTTTTAAGTTCAAATTTAAATGTTGTAATTTTGTATGCCCTTGTTTATTTAAATCGTAAAATAAATGTTGTTGCAACCTAATTGTTTCACTCACTTGTTATCTCAAAATAATTGATTATAAGTTTGTCCCTATTTAACCACTGTTCACTCCATACTAGTAACGTGTTAACCTGGGTACTATTGTGGCATTTTCAGCCTGGTCATAATTGAATACTAATCTTAGGAAGAGAGATACGGAATTCTTGCGAAAGTCAGATATGTGTGGAGCTGGGAAAAACACAAAAACAAAGTTTTTTAATATTTTTAATTTTTTTGGCCAATCATTTTGTTTTCGAACCCAGATGATGTGCCTATGGCGGGATGGCATACCAGTCTGAACCCCATAGGGAGATACCGCAAGCGCGGCATGGCGCTAGCTGCTATCGCATTTCTCTCTCCGTCAGACTGTCACAGATATCGCCCTTTTGTCCCATCTGTTTTGATCGAAGTGATGGTTGGACGATTTGGTTGGTTTGTTTTATTTGGTATATTTTATTTGATTCTTTGATAGAGGGAGATGGTGTGTAAGTATGAAGGCAAAATTGGCTGACCAGTATGGTCATAATGTATTAACCAACTAAGAATGGTAAATTATAGTGAGTATATCAACACACAGGGCATATTACGAGGGTTTACTGCAAGAGCTTAGATTGGGCAGGTATAATACATATTAAGAACAAAACTGACAAATGATAGATATTGCCGAGGGGAACGTTTTGTCCTAAAACCCTCGATTAGAATTCAGAGAAACGGACATTAAGGCCCAGAATAGTGGTCTCCTACCTCCTCCCACAACAATGACTTTAAATATTTTATTGGTAACTGAAGCAAACTTGTCAACATAGTACCATGGTTTCCCTTTCTAGTAACAAATTTCTCCCAATAAGAGAAAGTCCCACTTAGTAAAAAACACATAGGTACATCTAACAGGTAACGATCAATAACTGATTATGCTTTGTAAGATTCACTTAAAATTAATTTGAAAAAGTAACTGACATCATAATGGTAATAAACATGTGTCCGTGAACAATTTACAATCATGTTTATTCTTTAGACACTCTAACAGTTTCATGAACGTGATAGAGTAAAGTATACTGTACACTTTCCTTCTTATTTCTCTCACTGAGGACATTTGGGATGGTTAGTTAATGGATGGTGAGTTATGCTTGAGTTTATAATAAGGGGGGAACTAGAGGCAGTTATAACAGGAGTTACAATAGGCGAGTTAACAAACGTTTGGTCTAGAGGTGAGTTACAATAAGATAAGAAGGCATTCCTAGAGGTGAGTTAGAATAAATCTTCCTAATCGTAGAAACGCAGTAACTGGCAGCAGTCCTTATGGGAAACTAGCATTTCCTTTTGGATCCTACTCAGGGCTGCTCTACACTTTGCTCTCCTATTAACTCTCCACCACGTAACCACCATTTAATCCATCCCCTGACCGGACGCTGTATCTTTCATTTGCCTCCTCCCACAGAATAAGATTTGTGTGATTTATATCACCTATTTTTGATTAGGCTACCCATTCTACAAAATAAATGCCCACACAATAAAATGATGGCTCAATCTAATGCACTGTTGCCCCAAAGAAATAGTTGATTTTTCTGTTAAGTTAAGATGTGCTTGATCTGGTATATGGACAGGGGCATGGACACACAAGCCTTGGACTAATAATGAGATTTGTTTTCACTGTGTAGCATGACCTGTCATTAGTACCATTCCTACTAATGCAGGGGTCTGCAAAATTGTGGCAATATGACCTTTTCAAATTGATAACTTTCATATTTGAAGTGGTCTTATTTTTGCATTGACCAGTAATCACAATTAACAGGCAATTAGAATTATTGAGAACTTAGATTGAGTTTCTTCTCCATAATATGTGCCTGCACATCACATTTAGGAATACATGGTAAATGCCCCTCATAGCATTGATTTGCTATTAAGAGGACCATTTTTTTTTTAAGGAGGAAATAAGTCCCATTTGTAATTATAATGTTAATTTTGTTTCTGATTGCTTTGGGTAATGATGTGAATAAAATGATGAGGATGTATAGATGAGGATGATAGTGAGGGTGATGAAAACGATGACGACGAACAATATTATTATGATTCATGCACGATTTTGAAGGTGCAGTGGTGGTTGGAGGTAGCGGCAACAGTGGTGTGTGGTGATAGCGATGAGTAAGGCCTCGAAAAAAAATTTCAACATTTCTTGAGACGCATTCAAAATTTCACTTCAAAATTGCAAATTTCCCCTCAATTCTTATGTATTTCTTTTTTTAAATGGCAAATATTTCCTTTCAAGTCAGAATTTCCCCAGCTTTTCCAGGCATGACGGTGAGGACGATAACACTGTAAAATGACCATGACAAACACTGTAACGATGAATCTCTTTTGTTACCGCCAAACTTCTTCCCTAAAATAATTTCATGGGTAACCAAATTAAATATTTAATATACTTAATTAAATTTACTCTAAACTTCCTCATTATATTGTCTCTGTTAGCACACTCAAAACATCTTCAAATAGTACGATGGAGAGCACTGGCTTCACGTCATGCCTGTCCGTCCATCAAACACCCCACTTGCCTCGATGCGCCCGCGTGAGAGATAATGTTTTTCATCCCTTACCATCTATAGCAAATTAGCTTTTTTGTGCGAAGAGTTCTATAGAAGCACACCCTTTGACTAATCTTTCCAGGGCAACTTTTATTTGCATATAACATCACACCCTCGGATGCTAAGTCTCCTCAAATCTTGGAGGATGGCACTAGTAACAGACTGGACTCTACTCTCAAATAGAGAAGTGTTTTGTCAAGGAGACCTACCGTAGTGATGTAGTGGCTATTCCTTGGCGTTTTTGTGCTGTGGTAGTTAGGTAAGGGTGTATGGCAAATAGAAAATGTGAGGCATAGATTTAGTTGGAGTGAGTTAGTGTATAGCACAGAATTTATTTTTGTGTGGACAAAACGTGTTTTGCCACATTCTCACCTTTGTCCTTGTTTATGCAAATGGTCTTAATAGATATACATGCTGTTAAGAGTCTGCTGTACTTTCTGTGAGATATATACTGAATATTATAGCCCGATATGGTTTTTAAATTTCAAAGGTTCATATTTGGCTTATTGGTGAAAGGTTTTATCATGTCACATTTTTTTTTGCAAAAGTCTTGAGTGGTGTTTGTCCACACCCTCCTGCGCATCTTGATTTTTGTTGAATTGGGGTCAAGTGGCCTGGAAGGATGGTATGGTTGCATTTCAGGCCCAAATTTGGCGATTTTAACTTTAAGGTTTGATTCTTTGTCTGTGTGAAAAGATTTGTACCTTACCCTTTGTTATTTTTCCAAGATTTTCCTTTTATGTTTTTGTGTTTCAGTGTGTTTGTGTGTAATGTATTTTATGTATTGTGTGTTGCTGTTGTCCTATGTGTGTGTGTGTGTGGTATTTGCATGTACATTCATAAAGGTTTTTTAAGTCTTGGAGTATTGGTTCCAAATGAAGTGGAAATACAATAAGTAAAATAATCGACTAGTTGAAATGGTTTGTGTTTGATTTATGTCAGTTTGAATGCATTAATTACTTAGGCATGTTATTGTTAGTTTTGTGCTATGTAAATTTCTCTTTTGCCTTCCGGGGGGGGGGGGCCACTCACCCTATGAATAGGATATGGGTGTACGGCTCGTGCTTCCAAACCCAGGGGCATTCGTTGACAGAGTACTGAAAAAAAAATGGGTCTTTGGATGAGAGACAGCCAAATTGCCCCAAAATAAAAGGGGGCTTTCAGATGACAAAATTTGCAAATTTTTTCGAAGAAAAATGTGTCTTTTGGGTGAGATTTTTGCAAACATTTTTCTAAAAAAAAGTCTTTGGGTTGAAAATTTTCAACTTTTTTCTCTGCCCCAACATAGGGAGGGGTCTTTGGGTGACCGTGTAAAATTTCACAAAATAATTGGGGTCTCTGGGTTAACTAAAAAAAGAAATATGAATGGGGTCTTTGGGTGACAACGATGCCTGAAAATGGGGGTCTTAAAAACAGCTTACCATCCGTTGTTGCTGTCCAAAATATTGTAGTGGCCCCCCCCCCGGTTTGTTACATGGGTGTTTTTACAAAAGTGTACCATGTACCCAATTCCATATCCCAGGATGTTTTATTGTAAAGATCACCAGTACCGGCAATCCAACCCCGATTGTTCCTTCCGTCCTTCCCACTGGACGAATGCTTCTCACTCACACAAAAGAAATGGTAAACAATTGCAACAAAACAGTGGTGTCGTACATTCTGGAAAAATATTTGCATGTGGCACCAAAGAAAGTTAGTATGGTATTGTTAAGCCTAAAGATCAATAAACAATTACATGCTGTATATTTGGAATAGTGCTGCAAAACTGTAAGTCAAAACTTTACAGTGCATTTTCCTCTTCAGAATCAAAATTTAAGCTTGCCTATTTGTTTTTCTTTCCACTGCGTACACTTCTACTGCAGTTCCTTACGTTACATGGGCCTGCATTTGTTGTGGTATACCGTGTAATTTTTGTGAGCCTAATATACCTAGGGTTATAGAGCCTTTTCTTTGACAATTGCACAATATATGATCTGTATATAATACGCAATTTGCGTAGTTTGTTTTCACATACCACGATCGGGGATTACCCTTGTTTTCACCCACATTGTGAACGTAGGTCCGCTCCCGCTTTAGTCAGTGATGAAATAGCAGACATGCCATTTATCCATTGGTATAGGCCTATATTCCTAGACAAATTGGAAACTTTCAGACTCGGACGTTGTTTCATTGCTTTCCTTTTCCTAAATACAAATTAATGTGTTTGATTGCTAAGCCTTTTGAAATTGAAAATACTTAATAAGCATGAGGACAAAGTATTTGTGTACAGCAATAAGATCCGTAAAATGTAGGATGAACATGATGAAGAGGGCCCCAGACTAAATGTTTGTAAGCTCATTCAACTGTAATTGAATGAAAGATTGGATTTAATTAGCCAATCAGAAATGCTGTATGAAAGAGCTTTACCTAACATGCCCAAAAAACAATCATTAAACTCCTGAATGAGGCTAGAAAATGCAGCTAATCCCAAAAAGATGCGATGACGTCATTTTACGAACCCACGTATGGGCACAAATCACTACTGGCTGGGGCAGGCGACACCTTGTGGCTTGCCATCACTGGAGCATCTGGAGCCCCTGGTTCGAATCCCACCCAAGAATGATGTCCAATCTTCTTTACCCTCTTCCTCATTGTCTCTTCCTTCATCTTGGGAGAAAGAACGAAACAAGAACAGTGTTAGGGTTATGGAGGAACTATAGGAGAAATCTGACATACTATTAAATGCAGATTTTGACTTTGACTCCTATGGAATTTCATAACCATAATGTTTTCCAAAGTTAATTAAGCAAATTTTGTCAAGGTTTAGATTTAGGTGTAACCATAGATCTCCTTTTTTCAAAGAATTCGATACGTAAAACACACAACCCCATGTTTTGCAATGTGCCACAAGATTTGGTATCAAATGATCAAGATATGTATTATCCGTAGTGGATTGCGTGCGGACACCAGCCATTTAATTATCGCAGGGGTTTAGGGGGATCTTCCTTTGAAAGCGAATCATAACTGTTTCTAGATGCCGGGGTTGTCACTCGTAACCTACAATCTAATTGAATACTCCATAAAGCTATTTTTAAGATCACTCTGTGCCATATAGGACATAAGGGGAGGGCTGCACCCAAGTACTTTCCTATTACCAGCACTGCTTCCTATTAGTCCGGCAAGCTACCGTAAGCCTAATTCCTCAAGTGCGCAAAGTTCAGGGTCTCCAAATGTACGTGTTTACATCATATACAAAACTTCCTTGTGCCTCTGGGGATTGTAATTCATACCCAAGGTCAAGATCATTGGATTGGATCATTGAGTTATTGATACTTGTGGTAGACATGGGGGATTGTTGTGCTTGTCGTGTAATAATTAGCACATTTGTCTTCGTGTTTGGAAGTCGGATGGGAGGAGGCGCGGTTTTCTTATTTCCCATCATACCATTTTCCATTCATAGATTGGTTTTCATTTATTCCAGACAAGTTCATTCATTTCTGGTGTTGGGACTGTGTAGGCTTGCGCCCGACAGGAACGTAGGTCAGTGTTCAACGGCTGCTGCATAATATTATTTTTCGGTGTTGTGTATTAGCAAAAACACTACTTTGAAGTGTGGTTCATTCAATTCAAGTCAAGGCTTGGTGGTCGGTGGCGTTGCAAAATAGCCCGGTAAGTTTTTTTGGGTATTTTATATATGAAGTGTCAGAGATGTGAGTAACTGTGTTAGTATTATTGAGTGTTTACACAGGTGCAGAAGTAGATCCTATTTTTATAAGCCTTTATCTATTTACATGTATATATGTAGGACTGTCTAGTTTCTATCAGTACATGGAAATGCATGATTTGGATTATGGCGGTAATGCTGTGTTACATTGACATCATGGCATATAGTTGCAGTTTAGTTTTCAACTAAATTCTACATCATTCAAGTTTCTACCCTTTGAAATAATATACAGGTAAGCATTAAAAATTAGGCGTCATTCTGAAAGGGTCTAACTTACTGCGGTTTTATACAGGGTTAGTCCTAAGAGTGACTTTTTCCTTTAACATACTCTGAAAGTGTTTTGAAACAGGTGAGAAAATTCCTTGTGGATGAGCTGGAACGGCCCATCATGAAGAATTTTCTCACCATTACAGAACGTTTTGAGACTTGGTGGAAGGAAAAAGATCCACTCATGTAGGGACTAACACTTTTTAACCCGGGTCTAAAGTTAGACTCCTTTCAGAATATCAGCCATACGTGTATTTGCTTAGGCCACGGTGTATTAAAGCTTGCTTGTTTTGTGCTGTTATTATGGTAGGTCAGTGGCTTAGTTGAAAAAACTACAGCGGAACAGTAGTGTCAATGAAAGATAGGAAAATGGATAGTTCCGCATACCAATCCACAAAGTTTCAGTAGGTTTTCAAGCATTTGGTATGCAGCTTACAGTGATAGATCCTCTTGTTCACTAGTTGTGTTGACGTGGAATGTGCAGTTTTTGCTCATGCAATAATTAATTGAAATAAAGTCATGTTCAGGACACATTCTCATTTGTTTAAGCTCTTATCTGAGAAATAAAAAAGAGACGATGCCCCACATTTTCTTCTCGTAATGTGGTCGTGGCAAGTAAAGACACGATTAATGGTGATAGTAGAAACGGGGAGCCAATCGTTAGGGTGGTTTCTCTCGAAGGTTCCCTGATGGGTGATAAAGAAATTCTTGGATATTAGAAACCAAACAAGTGACAAGAAAGTGAAAAACAGAAATTGATAACCCAATTTTAAAGCTGAGAATGAATAAACATTTTGGACATATCTAAGTAGTAGATTAAGGAACGATATCTGTCACCAAAAAATTTCAGAGAACAGTTTCTAAAGTATGTTAGAAAACTGTGACCAGAGAAGAGGCAAATTTCTGCCATTTCTAGAATGAGATTTAATTTCCTACAGTGATGCTTAATTTACTAAAATCACTTCTGTCAATTTACTCTATCCCAAAAGTGGAACGATTAGAAATAGTGATCTTTTAGTGTCCGTGTGAGTAGTTACAATGTGCAAAAAAGTGTTAGCGCAACAGTGTGGAGCTTAGCTCCCCCCAAGCACTACCACCTCTTAGTTTCGGCAGCACTAGACAAGCCTGCCAATGTGGTTCTCAAACAGACGGGGATCACATTCTCAATGAGTGCCTCCTACCTTCGGTCCAACGGTTGGAATCCACTCTCAAACCCCAACCAATCACAAGTGAGCTGGCTCCCCATTTACAACAAATAAGCTGATGCCTCATACGCCAAGAAAGAAGAAGCTTTCTTACAGTTATCTATTGATTGGCTATATAACATGATTATTATATGAAATAACCTGTGAGCAACCAATCAAAGAGACCTGATATTATCTCTATGCACAAGCATGTATGTCTTGATGGACTGGCTAATGATAATCACATAACATGGGAATAATCAATATCCACCGGGTTGGTAATTAACATATAGCGGGGATTTGAAGGACTTGATTTTAAGCTGCGTAAGGGACGAGGTCCTTTTTGATATCATTTGAAGATTGTTTTAAAACCACTATAAGTCATGTTACAAACATGTTCAAAGTCGAGGGACCGTCCTTGGTTATTGTAATAGACATCTTTATGATGTTAATAGCGGAGTCCGTATTCTCTGGTAAGATAAATCCTCTTAGAATGTCTCGACTTTCATGCCTCGCGACTTCTTCAAATGGGGTCAACAATAGTGGAAGTGGTATCAATTCGTTGATAAATAATTGCCTAATTGGGTAGTGCAGGGGGATAAACATTGTGTTGATGTCGTTCCGGTATAAAAGCCCGTACTCGGACCAAAAATAAAGTGCATAAGTGAAGAAATGAAGTTCGTACGGAATCAAGTTGAAAAAGGTGATTTGAAAAAAAATATATAGGCCTATGGCGAATGAGTTTAAAACATTAACGCTAATTGTTACAATGTATTATTATTTATAATAGTATAACATTTATAAATGGTTATTTAAGTATTATCATATTGATTTGTATCATGATCTTATCTGAGATTAAATAAATGAAATAGAAAACAGACAATGGATACCCCAAACCTTTTTTTAAATATTTTCCAGCACTCTGAAAGTATCAACCTCGCTTATGGCCTGTAAATCGTGATAGTAAAAGTATACGTAACATATTCACAGTGGGCGGTTATTTATAACACATACTGTCAACACAAAATGAGACGTTGTGTTAATGTACAGAAAAAGCAAATCGAATATTCGTTGAAAAGAAAAACATTTCCAAATATTCCAGATAAATGTTGCCAATTAAATTATGACATATCTAAAAGTTCAATCCAATGGACGAAATGGTAGCTTCCTCAAGATGAAAAGTTCTGAAACTTTAAACACTCAATAAACAAGGTTTACATTGTAAAATATCCGTACAATACACCCCCCATGAATTCGCTCAGTCAGCATGCGCTAAATGCCAAAAACTAGTGCAAAAGTTCTAGGTAATCGTTCTATCATCCTTCATTTTAGTCGAAAAAAAGGGCAATGTAGCACCTTAGGCCGGTGGGTTAGGGTTATGCCGTAAAAGTCGTAGGGTATAAGGGGTGGCCACCCAATTATTTTATGGTGCATTTTGAAAGTTTACAGATGGGATTTTGGGGTTGAAGGGCCATTCTATGAAGAAAGTTGTTTCTCTTGCTTACGAATAAGCACCTTTCACTAATTCGGTATGTTTTAAATTTTGAAGCTTTGTTATACTTTGCGAGTGTAAGTATGGTGCTACAACTGGTTTTTCTTATGATACTTTCTAATAAAATTGTATCCAGAGTGATAGCGGTTTTTCTTTTGATACTTTTTAGCGGAACCACATTCATTATAACAGTGCATTTAAATTGTTGGAAGGGTAGGTCAAAGATACATCCTGGGGATTTCCATCAGAGAAAACGGAAATACGCGTAAGACAATTTGATTTAATTTGATTATCTTATGAAGATACTAACTTTTAAACATTTAAGTATGTGTTTATCAAATATTAGCTAGAGATTCATCGTAACCATTTATCTGACACGAGCCAGCACGACAAGTGGCACATCGCCGGCATATATTGACACTCATCACATGATCGATCACAAGCGATCACTCCGCACCATGACTCCTATTACCAAACGCTTGTGAGATGTCAAAAACCAAGACGTCCAGAAGAGGTTCGCTTATTACCATAATAAAAGAACGAAATTACAAAAAAGGACGTTCCCTCGACTTTGAGGTTCTGGGTCATTTTTTTCCCAAATAAAAATGCCCATTTTGTCTCTAATTGATAGTGTGAGGTCATATCAATACCTTATATTAATGTTCATTGTGAAAAACGGGACACCTAAACATTTAAGCGGTCCTTGAAGAGCCCATTAAGAATGTTTTGCGCCCTACAAAAAGTGGATCCCGACTTTATTCGCCCTAACCAGGACCGGGTCGTTTGCCGACCGACAGGGCGCCAATGCACGAGGGGCAATCTATTTTATTTTTAACGGCCCAGACCAGAGCAACGAGAGCCAAATTTTGCCTTTCATTGCATGCTCGGCCGTTTTTTCCCGGCACAGGGAATAAGTAGCGTAAGTCAATAACGGCCAGATGCACGGAAAAACATCGAGTCATTTTCCGGAAGACGGTTCAGATGCAACGAAAACATCGCGTTCATTTTCCCGGGACGACGGCCAGATGCAACGAAAAACCATCGCGCCAGTTTCCGGAAGAAGTCCCAGATGCAACGAGGAACATCGGTGCGAATGCAATAACAACAGGGATAGAAGTTAAATAACTAAATAAATAATAATGGATGCGTACTGAACACTGATCATGCATGAAATTGTAGCTTATAGTTAGCCAGTCGTGAGTTGCGCTATTACGCTACATCCATAGTCGTGCGTGGCGCTATTATGTACGGAATGCTCCGGTTTTTTACGTAATGAATGCGTTTATGCATAATAAAAAATAGCTTATCGAAATCGTGGCGCTATCACCATCGTAAATAATACGAAATTGTCTATGGGCATGTGTACACAGTGTCACCCCGCCCTGATGAAAAAGCCATTGCGCCTTCGCGGGCAAACCGTCGCAAAATGCATGTTGAAAAAGCATCGCGTCAGTTTCCCGTATTGACGTCCAGGGTGAAACGAGGAGGAGAAATGCGTCATTTCCGGGAAGAGGCCCAGATGCCAACGAGGAACATGAGGTCAGTTTCCGTAAAGACGGCCCAGAGGCAACGAGGAACATCGCGTCATTTTCCGGTTTGACGGCCCAGATGCAATGAGGTGCAATGAGGTCATTTGCGCGCAACAAATAGTTGTTGACGGCCGAGAGGCACGAGAAACATTTTTCGCCGGTTACCAGTTTTCGTTGGCTCTCATTGCATCTCGGCGTGTTGGGGTAGTAAACAAAGCTAAAAATTAACAATTCTTGAACAAATACAGCGTGTTACGCTTAGCCACTTACAGGGGTCTCTTACTACAACAATTTCCAAACACAAACAGTGAAAAATAAATGCAGTTGATGAAAAATAGGGGGAGCTGTTTGTTTACATTTGAACAAATCGCTGATAGTGGCTTTAAGCGGATTTACGGGATAGGTCACTATTTACACGGGGGCGGGGGGGGATTTGCGGGAATCTGATTTTTAGTGAGCGGAGAGAGGGGAGAACATGAATATGTTCATCAAGGAGAAGGGGAAACATCAAATCGGCGAGGAATCGTGACATTTTTTAACGGAGTGAATTGCAAATGTTTGCTCTGAAAAAAGTTGAATCCTCATTCACCCACCTGGCATGAATATTGTAAGCTCCTAAGTAGCATGGAAACTTGTAAGTATATGCTATTACAGACTATTTTTCAGACATGAACATTTAGTTTTGTGATCATTAGAGCATTGTATAAATAATCAGTCAATCTGTACAAATTAGTCCTATAAGACACCTTTTGACTAAAATAGCCAAAATGTTCTTATGGGACTAATTTGAGAAAAGAAAAGACTAATATGGAGCACTGCAATGTAAATTGATGCTGAATATATTGCAAGGTTGTTGGGAGTTTTCCCATATTTTTTCGGATAAAAATAGGAAGCCCCTCCTCCTCCCCTTTTCACAACCCTGTATGCTTAAACTTTTTTTGACCTAGCCTAACGCTAAAAGGTTCTTGTGTCATAATAGTTTCATGGCCTTTTTGCAACATTCATCCAGAAAGTAACCTAGAATTCTTGTTAATGCTAGGGGGGAAAGCTCTTTATAAATAGCCTGACAACTGCCAATCCACATACTATAAAATGCTTGGAATTCAGTTAGGGCAAGGGGCTAACAGGGATGTATTTTGTGGAGTGACCAGTTTCTACCTTTGCAGCTTATTCATACAATATATGATGTTTAGAAACACAGTACTTAAGGTGTTGTCCGATTTAGGTATTGGTCTCTATTCATACTAGAGCCTGGGCACTTGCACAGAAACCCCACCAAGTACCGTGGGGAAAACACTGCGGTTTTTTTGATGATAGACGCAATAATGCATGTTGCAAAGCCCTATTCAACACTGTGCTAATATTGATGGTTAACCACTAAAATGGCGTTTTTTTGTTTATATCTTGGGAATGAAGTGGATTTGAGGGCTCAAATTTCAGGACGAAAATGAGAAAAATACGGCCTTTCATCTGATATCAAAATCGATACTACTTCCGGGTAAATCAGGGGGGGTCCCAAAGACGATCGGAACACGCACCTTTAACAGGGAATGTTGGAAGTATTATGTGTTTCAGTCATTTCACACCACTTTAAACTGTATTCGAAAACATATAGAAAGTCAATTGGATAGATACTAACTTCTTACTCTTAAGCAAATACCATTCATCATGGAAATGTTATCCTGCCAAAAATGTATCACTCAAGATTCATTGAAAGTGTGGATCTATCTTTTCCAATTTGCTTGATTGATGACCATTGTTTCCTCAAGTCTGGGTGGATTTTCTATCATTCGACTAAATCGTCTTTTATTACATAGAGTTTTCTGAATATGCAAAAAACGTTAAATAAAAAATAAAATGGGAGCACATTTTCCTGTAAATTTTCTCATGTCTCTTTAACCTGTTATCAGTTGGTCTGCATGCTGAAACAGTCTACTTTCATTAGGGTACCTCCTACCTGGAAAAACTGGGAATGGTACCCTAACCCAACAGTCTTTTGGTTTCTAGCCTATCTCCAGAGAGGAAGGGAAGGGGTAAAGGGATAGAAGCTAAAGAAGCTTGGACATCCGTGGCGGGATTCGAACCCGGGGCCTCCGGCGCACCATTCCATATGACCAGGCATGGCAAGCCACGAGGGAGTCGCTGGCCCGGCCAGCGATTTCGTGCCCACATGAGTGTTGGTACGATGACGTCATTGCATCTTTTTGGACTTAGTGCATTTTCTAGCCTCAGCTCATTGAGTGTCATTGGTGTCTGGTGGTGTTAGGGCTAATTAGGTACAGAAATATCCACATAATAATATTTTTGGAAATCATCTTACCAACACCTTGCTATTTCAGGTGTCATTTAGAGTTGATGTGATAACCTCAAATAAACCATGTGGAGATGCTGTTTCTGGAGTATTTCGTCAAGGCAAAGTTATGTTTTTATGACCGGCTATTTTCTCAGGTGGGGGCAACCTCCATTGAACCATGGTGGAACCACTTCCCTTTCTATTAGTTGCCCTGGAGTTATACACATGGTGTGTATGGTCTAACTCTGACTGAGTAATGCTGCTAAGGGCGAGTAAGCTAAGTTATATGCCATGGACATGTGCCCTGTAACATTGTATTTATGGTGATCTGGTTGGATTGAATTCAGTCCTAGTAAAGAGAATCTGTTACTAAACTGCACACAACAAGGCTCAATAAATCTTACGTCGCATGTAGCTTAGGCCAAGAAAAAAAAAACAAGTTTGTCTCAGAAGACCACATGCATTTTGTTTATAATAGGTCTTTTAGCGTATTATTTTTTTAAAAAGTTTTTGCTTGCTTTAATTTTTTTTTGGAAAAATTTACAGGAAAAAAAAATAAAAATTTGGCTTGGGTCAGTGCTTATACTGAAAAAATGAGAAAAAAATGAAAAAAGTGGGTCAAAATGCAATTATTTTTTTTAAATCTTGCAATAGCATTTTCCTTAAAAAAACGAGTGCATTTGCATTTTTCACATTTCTTCTGACAACAAACTTTTTTTTGCCTTAGTGGGAAATGCATGTTTTGATGTTTTAGTCAAATGAAAATCAGAAATTAAGAATATAGTCTTGTAAAATTACAATCAAAATGAATCATTTATTTAAAGGTGGTTGTTCCAATTTATGTGTATTGTGTTCTCTACTTGATATGAGAGCCTGGCACTTGCACATACACCCCATCAAGTACCGTGGGAAACAAACTTGCGGTTTTGATGGTAGACGCAATAATGCATGTTGCAAAGCCC
Organism: Ophioderma brevispina; assembly: GCA_023653785.1. NCBI lineage: Eukaryota > Metazoa > Echinodermata > Ophiuroidea > Amphilepidida > Ophiodermatidae > Ophioderma > Ophioderma brevispina. The sequence continues at coordinate 21,149 of JAMKCH010052172.1, read as the reverse complement.
TATTCAATACTGTGCTAATTAAGTGGTTAACCACTAAAACGGCGTTTTTTCGTTTATATCTTGGGAATGAAATGGATTCGAGGGCTCAAATTTCAGGACGACAATGAGAAAAATACGGACTTTCATCTGACATCAAATTCGATACTACTTCCGGGTAAATCAGAGGGGTCCCAAAGACGATCGGAACACGCCCCTTTAATAAAAGAGAAAAAATGCTGTGAACATAGCACATGGAGCTGTGGTCAAACTTCAAACACCTTACTAAACTCTTTTCAGTGTAAGATGGAACATGACCCCATTCTTTTGTTACTTATATTCTACACATTTTGTCAGAGGAGATGTTCCAAGTAAGTAGCAAAATGTGCATTATCAAAGGTCATGTTTCATTTTGTAGTGAACACACTATAGGCAGTCTACTTCTCACACTATCACTGCTGTTAAAGTGAACAACTGTTTCCCTAAAGAAATATTTTGAAAGTTAAATACAGCAAAAATACTCCTTAAAATAATCCCATTATAACTCTAGTTCACAATTCAAGTCTAATTCATGACCAAATGCATTTATTTAGGTTCAACATCAGAAATGGCAGCTCCTGGAGTGATTATGTATTTTACCCCAGGCACTTGGTAATTTAATTTTTTCAATCATTCACGCTCAAAAACACTTTATTAGCCTATTGATGACATTATTACAATAATTTTCCAATTGGGAGGAAAGAATGTTTGAAAAAAAATGTGACTCATAAATTTTTTTCACGAATGATCGGGTTTTATGAAAACAAATCCCGAAACAATGTAAATTGCTCGGAGGCATGTTATAGAATCCTGATTAAAATGGCAGAGTTATTGTTATAAAAACCTTCGACTTCCTGCGGAGGTATTGCGTACTGGATACAACAAGTGTAATCGGTTTGAAAGAAAAACAACCAAAAGTGGAACACAATGATGGTTAGTAAAGTCGCAAGCTTTTTCATAGTACAGTGCACTGCTAGTAGTAAAGGCTAAAGTGTGGTAGGGAATGGATTGGAGAAGTGCTGTATAAATGATGTCAGTAAAAAAAGGTACAGTTAAAATTACATTTTGGGCTCTGTAGGGTCATCTCCAACTTAACTAAAGAAAAGGTTAATAGTTTTGCAGACTGAAACATGGACAAGTATTGCATGCTATGCCTTGCCTCTAGATTAAATTTCCTTGGCAAAATATTCCAAATTTTGTACTTATGGATAGAAATAACAATAAGTGGTCAACGGGTTATGTAATGCACACATGTGCTGATAACAGAGAAATGCACGATCAGAATCAACTGAATTTTTTAGGTTCTTTCAACCCCCAAGAAGGTGGACACTCAACTTTTGGTTTGGGTAGAGATGTGCTGTGTAAAGTGATGAACTTCAGGAGCTTGAGAAATGATTCTTTAAAAAAAATAAAATAGTGTCTTGGAAGTGAATTTTTGACCTATTTTGTGGTCTTGTGAACTGAATTTTGGCAAATTAGAGGTTGTGTAGGTAAACCAAGTTTTCCACTATGGAGCCAAAATTAGGGGAGTTTGGAGATAACTTAAGGTGGCTAAAGAACTCTTTAAGAGCTAGGCATAAACTTGGGTCTTGGCTGCTGCACATACTGTACTGCAATTTTAGGTCAATGCCTCAGGGTTTCAACTATTTCCATTGAATCTTATAAACAGTCTCTCTCGGCACTCGCACTAGTAACACATGTCCGTTACTGGTCACCGTAACAGTCACATAACCGTCGTTGTCGGCACTGCAGCACTCAGGTCACACTTCCGGTTTTTCGTATCGCGGGTGAAAGTTAATGTCACTCGGACAAGTAACAAACAAAGTTTCGTTACCCAACCAAGTGACATATCACCAGCGTTACCAGCACAGGTAACCCATTTTGGTGTTACTTACCTAAGTGACATTCATAATTTGTCAGTCCAGACCCTCGCTTTAAAGGGGGATGGCCCGATTTAAGGATATGAAGTTTCATCTTGATAGATGGGCCTTCACTCCGAAACCCCATCTGTAAAGTTTTGCGCCGATATTTCAATCCGTTTTGATGCGAGAGCCAAAAACGTGATTTTGTAAGCCCATAGAGTACTGTGTACAATTAATATTGGTCGACCAAGATGGGGCACATTTTCGCTCATAACTTCCACACCAAATATCCTTTGGCTCTAAGATTTCACAGGGTAAATGAGAAAAATAGTAGCTTTCTTCTGGTACCAAAAAGTTGACTACTTCTGGTAAAATCTGGGGCTTCTGGGGACGAGGCTAGTAGCGATCGGGCCATGGACCTTTAAACCCGGCGTCGATGGCTAAAAATGGTCCGTTGGGGAAGAAAGAAAGACGTTCACAGTGTAGTTTAGACATTATTTTACACTAAAAAAATGTTGCATAGCGCGCGATTTGAAGCAAACGGTGATCGTAAGCCTTCAAAGTTGCCTCACTTTACCACACAAAAGTCCGATATTTTGCAGCGTCGTACAGCTGATTCCGATTGTAATCGGCCATCTTTGATTTATCTTGCTCTAAATGCATGCCCGGAAGGGAGTACTAGTCTCGTACACATAATAAACTGTGACAAACGTATTATGTTCTGTTATAATGCGATGTCGTGCGATACTGCAGCGGTTAGCCGATGAAGTATATCGTACCGATGTGTTACGGTACCAGTAACAGACATGTGTTACTAGTGCGAGTGCGGATGAGACTGAAAAAAGAGCCATTAAAACTCACAAAATGCCCTTGAATATGCGAAATATAATAAAGTATTTCACATTGCAGACATTGCAGATTGAGATAATGATGACATGACAATTGTGATGGTTTATTTTTGACTTCCAAAAAAACCACCATTGGCCAAAGCTTAGTAGTACCAGCCTTGCCCATGTCCTTCCTCCCAACATAAGGAATTCCGGAATCCTGACCAAACAGTATTTAATACATGTAGATGTTGGGTGTAGTTGAAACAGTCACTGTGCCTGCATAATAATTGTTACCTGGGATTTGCCAAGTAAGAGTTGACTTGTATGAAATAGGTTCTGAACAATTCACAAAGCAGTTTCAAGACTTTTTCAGTAAAGTCATTGTAGCTGCGGAGGTGCAAAGGGGGGGCACTGACCCTCAAATTGCACTACAGTTCTAATGAACTCCCAGTTTAAGCATGCTCTCAAATTCTTAAAACTCCCTTTGAGTAAAAAATTGGGATGATACAGCACTAATCATGCTATCGGGCAGTGGAGAAAGAGATAATGGCGTCGCGAACTGGGGGAGGAAAAAAGGGAAAAAAGTAAGTCTATGGTTCTTCGCTTTTGTATCTTGCCGTGTCTCTTGGTTTGTTTACGCACTGCCGATCAACCCACAATTCATGCCATGACCTGAAGTATCCTGACGTACCTGATAAAATAACCGCCGGACGCGACGAAAAATACCGCATATACGGCTTTTTGCCCTCAGTAGAACATGCGTGTTAACGGCCGTAAAATGCGCTTGAAAATTAGGAAAATAGCGGGCGATAAATACGAGCGTAGAAACACGCATTTTGTTCAGCTGCTTAAAGCCAATAACAGCACATTTTTGAGAAGAGCCCCCAATTTAGATCTTTTATTTTGGCCACAGTAAGTGGTAATTGTATAGCGAACTACACCTGCGATGGGAATGCTCAAAATGTGATTTATCATAAAATAAGCCGATTTTTAATTAGAATGGATCCAAATGGTAATTAATGGCAGAGCTGAGAAATGCTAAGTTAATGTGTCCGTCAATGATGAAGTAGTGCCACTTCATGACTGGCCTGAACCAATAAAACAACTAATGGATGAGTGTAGATATATACATGGCGCTATTTCCCGACTTTTGCATGGAAGGCCGTTCCAAGCAGCCGTGAATTATTATCGAGATCGGATATAATTATTACTAATGACAAATTACTTCATTCACATGAATAGTTTACTAGCCAGTTACCATGCAACCGTGTAAAAATCTCAAAAAAATGTGCTATTATTGCCTTAAGCTTATTTTGACCAAAATTCAGCCTCCAACAAAGACAATTGAAACTGCGTCAAGCTTCAGTGCAAAGGACCCAAGTTGGCCCCAAAAATTAAAGTTCCCAAGCTTATTAAAGTTTGGGCACACAACCAGGTATTAAGGATGTAGATTCATACTAAAGAAGTAACCCCCCCCCCCAAAAAAAACAAAAAAAATCCCCCCCCAAATGTATACACATCATTATTGACTCTGTGACCTTTGACCCCATCTCAAACCATGCGATGGCAGACAACACAGTTCGGGAGAATGACTGAATTGTAACAATCTTGAATATAAGTCATGATTATTTATTATCTAGTACTGATTTTGAAAATTTCCTTCAAGATATTTCTGGCCATAGTTCAGTGGTTCTCCAGCCTGTATTTGCCGATGGGGTGGTGGTCATGGAGGCCAAATGCTATATTAAAAACGATAAGTACTCTACTAAGGACAAATACTCTCAATTCTTTTGATTGTAAGATAATTGGCGGCCCAAGCCGTACGGACCAAGCGGCTGCCAGTGGTCTGCAAGCTGCCTATTGAAAACCCTTGCTGATGTATATGTACTAACAAGAAATAGATGAAAGCAAGGGGAAGAAAGAGCTAGTCGGGTGTAATTTTTAAACACAGCAATACAGAAACAAAATTAGAAGTAGCAGTCTTTTTTGCACTCCGCGTTGCAACCTTTTGGAGTCCATGCAATATAGTGACAGACAGTGACCTCTATGAAGTGCTCTGTATAATCACTGGATCAAAAGTAATTAATGATCAAATTGTCAATGGTGCACCGGAACCCTGTGCTTATAATCACTCAATGCCATGTTAGAGTTATTCCTTTCTATCAATGTTATTTCCTTCTTTAGGTTGCAGAATATTTCTCGTGATGAAATTGGTGTTTGGCTCAAGACACGCAGACTATACTTGTTCTTACCTGAAGTATAAAGTAACGACACGCGCGTATACCATGTGCCACCTTTCAGTTGCAGTGCGTTTGTGCTTTGCCTATGCGCGCACTGAAAGTCGGTACAATGTATGCGCCTGCGTCTCTAGTACTCGCTACTTCATACTTCAAGCTGGACAGAGTATATTTGAGAGGGTTTGCAAGTGGTTTCAAAGACAGCAGGGAGGTTCATTTCATACTCATGAGGGCACATGTGGTCCAGTGGATACAGCGACCGACTCATGAACCAAAGGTCCTGGGTTCGAGTCCCACTGAGGCCAATGTAGTTATGCACTTGGGCAAGGCACTTTACCTCCTTGCCTGCCTCTCTCCACCCAGGTGCGAAATGGGGAGCTGTTAGGAATATTGTCCATTGAGCGCTGCCCAAAGGTATGAGTATGCCTTGGGCATTTGTAAGGCAGCTGACATATTCTAGTGGCAGCGGAATAAATGTAAAGCGCTTTGATACATTGTGAAAGGCGCTATGTAAATGTCAACATTTATTTATTATTTTTTTACTCAATATCTGTTCTTGTATGTGGACCATGGAATTCAATTTTTTGATCGATCCTTGAATTCCACATTCTACATGCAAGCACACAACTCGTGCATAGCAATTAAACCGACTCTACACACCACAAGAACTGCCCTAGTAAATTAATCAAATAATAATAATAACTAGGCGATCCCCGGGTTTCGTGATCACTTGGCTTGAATGACCCGGCATCAACAATCAACCCCACAAAGTTTCATGTTCATACACCAACGTTTACCCCACTTGACCTCCTTTGACCTTGAATGACCTCTGATGACCTTTGATCCACTAACCAATACAAACTCAGTCATCAGACGGTCAAGGGGCACCCACCCACCAAGTTTCAGGAAGGTGCAACCCTCGGTCTCTGAGAAAATAGATGCGGACAGACAGACCGACCCCCGGTATTAAATATTAGATAATAATTATAATTATAAGCTTTTACTTTATCATCACCTAATTCCATAAACCGCCCAAAGCGTTGGTTGCCTATTATATTATTATGCTGCCATCAGGAAATCGTCACAATCATTTACTTCATTTAGGTAGCAGCTGGTCAAGTGCACCTCCCTATCACAGCACTTATAAGCTGATAGTCCCTTACCAATAACAGCTCCCCAGATTGTGCAAGATCGACGATGCAATTGAGATAAAAGTATCTTTTTGCCAATGGATACAAACAGGGGGCCCCCCCCCGGGGGGGGCGGAACCAACAATTTAGTCAGATTTCACAGTACCCGAGAATGTACCAAGTTTGTGTTTGTTAAGGCAATTTAGTTAATAGAAAAACCCCCCCCAAAAAAGAAAATACTTTCGCATATCATCAGTTGCCAAAAGTGTTTCATCATTTTCATTGATCACACATTTCAAATTTTTGGAATTTTTCAAAAATGGTCATTTTGGGTATACACCATCACTAAAATTGCCCATACTAAATAAAGTGAAACTGAAACCCATCTTATCTCCATAACCTGACTGCTAACATTCGAGGCCAGATGGGGTAGGCAGTTTTAGTTGCCTGTTGCCTGAATAATAACCCATTCCCATTCCGAGCATATGTGGATGAGCACTGACCTAGGGTTCGCCCAAACAAAAAAATACCCGGATGATGAGCACGCACTTCCTTGTCCAAATCTGTCTTTCTCTCCCCCAGTACTTTTCAGAGTCCAGTCCATAGTCCTTCCCTATAGGGAATTCCCTCTCCGTCAGCATAGGTGGTTCCATTGTTTTATTTCAGGGCCTCCTCCAGAGCTTAAAACCATAGCTGGCTAATCATGAGCCGTGGGGGCCGCACTCTACCTGTAATGTGGTTGTATTACAGAATATTTCTCATCCTGGATAGAAGGCTATTGGACAGGCTCAGTATGATAAGTTTTTCCTGCTTACCATATCTACTTTTTTGTGGGTCCTTGATATTCTGGAATATTTCTATTTTGACCTCGGTTTGTTTGGACACTCATTTTTTACGTACTTTTAAACAGAAAATAACAATGTAATTTTTGTCCCCGCCGACGAGTTCGGAAAACGGGGACTATGAAATGAGCAGGCGTCCGTGGGTTTTTTCCGTCCGTGGTCTTGCCGTCCTTCCTTTCTCAAAATTTTCACCCTGTTTTTTCATATAAACGATTTAGCGGGAGTTCTGTAAGGGCTAAATGATGTAACCTTGGTGGAAAGAAGCGGGAGGATGAGTTCTCTAACCTGATTAGATTTTGGGGGTAAAATATGCTAATTAAGTATCTAATTTGCATAATTAACAAAATTTATCCGTGCAAGTCCTGTGTACAAGTTTTCTGGAGTTCTCTGTAAGGCATATAATGGTGTAACTTAACTTGGTTTGAAGGAAGCTGGCTGAAGAGTTCTCTACCTAATTAGATTTTTTGGGCGCTTTTCGGGTTTTCCGGGGGGGCAAATTGAGTATGCAAAAATGAGCTAAGTAATATGCAACCAATCAGCGTAATTGCTCTAGTTGGAACGGTACCTCGGATACTCAAAATCCCTTCTCCTTTCCTCCTGCGCGGTATGAAAGCCTATCATGGGGCACATCCCTTTTTGGCAATTGAAAGTATGGTTATTCGCTATAGGTATGCAAATGAGCCTAATAATTAAATATTCATCATTATGTATTCTCGAACCATACATCAATAGAGGGGGCAAAATTCCTTCGCTCCATTAGACTACTATGCCATATGTAGGGAGTGGGGTGTTGCGGGGTGTTGCGAGGGGTGGGTGTTGCGGGGTGCTTGGGGAGGGTGTTGGGTATTGCGTGGGTGTTGGGGGTGGGGGGAGGGGGGTTTGGGTATTGCGGGGTTTTGTGGTGATTTTGTGTTTACGTGGGTTAGTTGTTTTGGAAGTGGGTACGTTTGTTTTCTTTCCTTGTTTCTCTTGGTTTTGTTTCGGGGCCTGTCCCTGTTGTGGGTTTCTTCGGTACTGCAAAGAGGCTACATAATCTGCATATTGCTGTATCTCTGAAACAGTTACGTCAGAATAGGGCAAAATTCCTTCCCCGTTACCAACCACTAGACCATAGGGACGGGGTGGGGTGTTGCGGGGTGCTTAGGAGGGGGTTTAGGTATTGGCAGGGCGGCTGGGTGCGGCGTTGGTTTGGGGAAGGGGGTGGTGTGTTTATGCGGGTTTTTTGATGGCGTTGTATTGCATGGTGTTTGGTGATGTGGTTCAGTTTTATTTTTTGGTTCCTTTTTTTTGGTTCTTTTTGTTTTTCCATTTCATTATTTTTGTTTTTTGTTTTCTTTTTCCTTTTTGTCATTGTCCTTTCTGTTTTATCGTTTGTTGTTTCCTTTTTTTTTTTTTTTTCGCTGTTCTTTTTTTCTTTTTATCTTTTTTTTATATTCTTTTGCAGTTTTTTTTTCCCTTTATTTTTCTTTCATTTTTTTTTTTCTTTTTTGTTCTTTTCTTTTCTTTTCTTTTTTTTTTTTTTTTTTTTTTAAACAAAAATAAGTTGTCTGTTTTGTTTTTTCCTGTTTTCTTGTTTTTTTTTTGTTTTTTTTTTTTAAAAAAAAAACTTTTTATTTTTTTCTGTTTTTGTTCCTAGTTCCTTTTTTTTTTTATTATTCGCTCTTTTTTTGGTCCTGTTTTTTTTGTTATTTGCTTTTCTTTTTTATTATATTTATTATGTAGTATTCTTTTTTATTTCCTGCCTTTTTGCTTGTTTCTTATTTTTTTTTGTCAATTATTTTTTCCACCTGAGAGGTTGATTTATTGTTTGTTAGTGATCGCAACATTCGGCGGGGACATATTTTAACGCAGGCGCGTAAATACGAGTTCAGCCCTTGTTGAAAAGAGGGGCACACTATGCAAGACGACGTAATTTCGATGATCGTTTGATCCATAAGTTTATCTGGTGTATTCTAATGTGAAACATGTGCATAGAAATTTATTTATTTTTTGTGGACCAATTAATAAGCTCAGCCAATGCTTTTGCTATTAATAGGTCGCTGCTGTCCGCTGACAAAAAACCCTGTATTCTTTCTACTAGTGGCAAACAAAATAGGGTAAACCTTAAGGTCCACGGGGGGTCCTAAAATGGTTCTCGTGTGGGGTCGTCGAGGAACCGCGCAGTCTTCGGGCGGACTCCGCACTCAATAAATGTGGATCACTAGCCAAACTACGGAGTTTTCGCACAAATAGGGTGCCCGTACAGTGTAATGATTCTTCTATAATACCTGAGTATTAGTATCCGCCTACCGGCAATAGAGTGATTTTTTTCGTACTTTTTTCCTTCCTCCCTTCACTCTTGCAGAAACGTCTTTTTCATCATCTCGATAACGGTCATCTCCTTTCCTCGATTTAACCCGCTGGTGAAATCTTAGGGCTAAGGAGGTTTAGGTTTGGGATGTTAAGCCGAAAACAAAGTGGTTTCCATTTTGTTCTGAACGCACTCTTCGCGTTACTGTTACCACCTTCCATGTCTATTTGCTTCACCCACTATCGTTTTTCCTATGTAAGGAAAGTCTCTCACGGTTCTGTCAAAACGGGTTGAAATATCGTCTCGAAACTTTACAGTTGGGTTTTTGGGGTGAAGGTCATCTATCAAGATGAAAAAAAATTTAATAGACTTAACTCGGGCCATACCCCTTTAATTATATAGATATGTCCTAAGAATTTAATTGTTACTGCACTACTGTAAAGAATGTGTTGACCATTGTTGGGTCTCATTCAATACAACCATATCCCAAGAGTTCCTCCAAGTTTCAAGTGCCATGTTTGATTGTAGCAAGCATAACTGCACCAGTCTGTTTTATATATTTACCTTTCACTTGATATACTACTGGAGATTTTTCCAAATTTTAAATGCTTCCATATCTGTTCATTTTGGATTGGGTTTATGAACAAAATGCTTATATCACTGTGTCTCATAAGTCTCTTTTTATTTTTTTTGGTCTTTTTATGGACAGAAAATACCAAAAAAAAAAAAATTGTGAAGGCTTTGTGTTCTCTGTAGAGAGTGTCCTCTCGTGCATTTTATACATTATTTTTTATTATTTCTTACAGATCTGCATTGGAAAATTTAGCGTGTCAGATTTGGGCACATCTGCAATACTAAAAGCTAACCATTCATATGAATTTAGAAATCTCAACTTTTTATTTTAGGTTAAAGTTTTGTAAAAAAAAAAACATTTCTTTTTTTTTTTTTTTTCTTTCTTTTTTTGATTTTTTTTATCTTTTTTTATTTCTTGTTTTTTTTTTTTGTCTTCTTTTTTTTTTTTCTTTTCTATTTATTTCTTTTTTCCTTAATATTTTACTTTTTTTCCTTTTGGGGGGAACAGTGTACTATAGTCTTATTCTCAATAGATATTTTTTAATAATTTTACTTTTTTCTTTTGTTAAATCTTTTATTATTTTATTTTTGTATTTTATTATTGCTTTTCTTTGCGTTTTTTCCTTTATTTGGGTTCTCTTTATTTGTGTTATTTGTATTTTTATTTTGTTTTTTCTTTATTTTTTTTATTTTAGTTTAGTTCTATTGTTTATTGTTTTTGATATTGTTTTTTTTCTTATATGTTTTCTATTTTTTTTAATAAATATTTTATAATAATCAGTTTGTTTTTGTTTATTTTTTGTTTTATTTCTTTTGTAGTTGTTTACTTAATTGTTTTGTCTGAATTGTGTATATCGGTATTTAGTGATTTTTGAGGTGATTTTGTTTTTGTATTATAGTTATATGTTGATGAACTGTTATGTATTTTGTAGGTTTGGTGTTTGTGTTTTTTAAAAAAAACTTTTTATTTTTTTAATTTGTTTTTTTAGTGAGTTTTGACTGGTTTTTAAATTTTTATTTTGGACGGTGAGGGTAGTATGTTCGGAGTTTTAGGGCGGATTTTTTTTTAGTGCTATATGTTGTGCGGGTTTCTTTATTGTTTTTGTTGAAGTTTAGGCTGATTTTCTTTAATGGGTTTTTTGTTTTTTTTTTTATTTTTATATTGTTTTATGTGATTTTTTTTGTTTTTTTTTTTTGTTTTTTTTTTTGTTTTTTTTTTTTTTATTTTTTTCTTTGTTTCATTTTCCTTTTTTTTTTTACATTTTTTCCTTTTTTTTTACCTATTTTATCTGATTATTTTATATTTCACTCCTTTTATTTTTAACTTGTATCTTTTTTTTTTTTTTAAATGCATTTATTATTAACTAGAAATCATGTGTTATGTTTGTATATTTATTTTTTAGTTCGTTTTATTTTTTGTTTTTTCTTTTTTTTATTATTCTGTATTGCGTTGTTCTCCTTTTTTTTTTCTTAGCTTTTTTTTTCTTGTCTATGCTTTATTTTTCCTTTTTATATGCATTCTTGTTTTTTTCGTATTCCTTGTTCTCCACCTTATTTTTTTTTTTTTTATTGTTTTGACATTCTAATTATTATTTTTTTCTTTTTCTCCCTTATCTCCTTGTCTTTACTTCTTGTTTTCTTGTTTTTTTTTTTCTTTAACCGATTTCTTTAAAAATTTTGTTATTCTTTTTCTTTTCCTCTCTTTTTTTTTCTTTTCTCCTTTTATTTTTTTTGTCCTTTCTCTTTCTTTTTGTTTTATTTTTTTGTATTATTTTTTTTTTAATTTAAAAAAAAAATTTTATTATTTTTTTCTTTTTTCTATTTTTCTTGATTATCTTTTCCTTTCTTGTTTTCGTGTTATTTTTTTTAGTTCGTTTTTTTTTTACTCTTTTTTTCGTCTTTTTTTCTTCATATCTTTTTTTTTTATTTTACTTCTGATTTTGTTTTTCTTCTTTCTATTCTACTTCCTGTTATATTATCTTTCGTTCTATTTCATTTATTATATCTATCCCTATTTTTTTATATTTTTTTTTCATCATTCTTTTCTACTTTCTATTTTCTATTTCTATTTGTTTCTTCTACTCTTTTTAATTTTTCTCCGATATTTTTTAGCTCTCTTTTCTTTTTTTTTCTTTTTGCTTTTTTTTCTTTCTTATTTTTTTTTTTCTTTTTTTTTTTTCTATTTTCATTCTGTTTGTTCCTTTCTTTCTTTTTTTTTCTTTTTCTTACTCCTCTTGTTTTTTTTTTTTTTTTCTTTCTTTTCTTTTGTTTCTTTTCTTTTTGTATTCTTTTTGGTTTTCCTGTTTTATGTTTTCCTTGCTTTTCTTTCTTCTTCTTTTTTTTTTTGGTCTCCTATTTGTTTTTTTTCTTTTTTTTTTTTCTTTTTTATTTTTCTTTGGATTTTTTTCTTTTTTTTTCTTTCTTTTTTTTTGTTTCTTTCTTTTTCTTCATCTAATTCATTTTTTTTTCTCTTTTTCTTTGTTTTTTATTTTTTTTGTTTTTTTCTTTTTTTTCTTTTTTTATTTCATGTTCATCCTTCCTCCTATATTCGTTCCTTATCTTCTACTATTCCCCTCTTTGCTCGTTTTTTTTTTCTTTTACCATTATTTCTTTATCTTACTGTTTTTCTTACTTTATCTTTGTTTTTTTTTTTTTCCTTTTTTCTAATTGTTGTTTTTTTTTTTTATTCCTTCTTTCATTTTTTTTTTTTTTTTCTTTCTTTTACTTTTTTGCCTTTTTGGTTTTTCTATTCGATTTTCTTATCTTTTTTCCTTTTGGATTTACCATACATTTTAAAATTTATTTAATTTTTTCTTTTTCTTCTCTCTTTTTCTCAATGTTCACCCTTTTTTCTGATAGCTTTTTAATGTTTCCTTTTTCGATTCTTAGTTTTTAATTTTTGATGTGTTTTACTTTCCTCATCTTTCTTTTCTTTCTGTCTTCATTTATTTGTTTCTTTTTCGTGATTTATTTTACGGGGGGTGGGGGGGGGGGGGGAGGCTGTGGATCATGAAATACATCCCCTTTAATTGAACACATAATGCCCCTTAAATTGAACACACCATGCCCCTTTAATAATTGAACACACCAATTCCCCTTTTTTTTTTTTTTTTATTTAACACACTCTTGCCACTTACTTTACCCCCACACAGCCCTTTGCCCCCCTTTAATTGAAACACACCTTGCCACTTTAATCATTGAACACACAGTGCCACTTTAATTGACCACCAAAGTGCCACTATTAATTGAAGCACACAGTGCACTTTAATTTCACCCACAATACCCCCTTTAATTTGAACACACCTTTGCCCCTTTAATTGAATACCAATGTCCCTTTAATTGAGCAAACATGCCCCTCTTAATTGAACACAACAATGCCCCTTAAATTGAACAACATTGCTGCCCTGCCCACCGTTATTGAACACAATGGCCCATTTTTATTGAAACCCACATAGGAGCATATGACACACTTAGTCAAGCAGAGCATTATTTTCTAACTAAAAACACGCTAAGCTTTACGTTCCTTGTTAGGAGATGCTTTCCAATGTTATTTTAATGCACTTGTCAAAGAAAGAAATTGCTTTCCCCACCTTCCGCTTTTCCCCGTCCAGATGTCCCACTTGGCACAGATTTCTTTCATCATTGCCCTCACGTTCATTCCAATAGTAGTCCCTTGGTCCTATCTTCCCTAATACATCATTTGATTAGCTCACTCCCTTTCTTGTGTCCTGCTTCCCTCTTTCCTCGGAATTTTGGCCTCCTAAACACGATTTTGTGTCACAGAGCCTCACTTGGCAACAGAGTGGTGTTTTGAAATCAATCCCATTATGCCATGCCCTTTTCCTATCCACTGTACTTTCTCTTTCCTAACACATGTCATACTTAGGGATATACAGCATTCACGAGTTGAGGAGTACAAAACTTGTTCATGAATCATGATCAAAAATTTCTTAAGAACTAGTTTAGTGCTTTTCTGGGCTAAAATGATGTAAAATTCCATCAGTGTTTTTTATGTGTTAATAATAGATTTTTTTTTTGATCACCTTTTTTATTTGCCTGTGAACATATCCAAACCTTTTTCATTGTGGGATTGACTTCAATACCCCTCTGCTTTTGGGCAACCAACAGACCGAGGAGGTTTAAATAAAACAATTCCAAATGCATAGGATTTGGGAAATTGATAACATGTGACTATCCATAATGAGCCCTGTTTTCCCAACACCAAAACCAGACTTTTTATTTTTTTTTAGCACATAAAAATGTTGGTACTCTCTTTTTTTGATAACGATGTCTTTGTCTTAAAAAAATGCCTAAATTTTCACTGTGCCAATTGAAGATAGCGTCAGATGACCTCCCTAGGTAAAGAAAAATAAGCTGACAAATATTTGTTGGCAGAGTTTGCAATGTTTATTGAACCTTATTGGTAGAATTGCCCTACAGGGTCAAAACCATTAGCAAATCGGCGCATGGGAAAAAACCGTGTCGCATGATTAAGTTTCACATTTTCCTAAATCATACCTTTAAAAAAAAATTTAAAAAAATCGAAATTTCTTTTCTTAAAGTGAAATATTAAAACATAAAATAAAAAATAGTATGACATTTTTTGGGGCTTCTTAGTAATTGTATATTTCAAACTACGAAAGTTTATATACAGAGTTCTAGTCAAAACAACACCATGTGTCTCAAAAGAAACATAGTTCTTTCATTTCATGGCATTGTTTCCTGTTCAACGCAAATTAATTGGAAGCATATATTATCAATAAAAATGATAGGCCATAAATGTATTGAAATAGGCACAAATTGAAGATATTGATTACTTTGGGCCTCATAACATAATGATTTATTATGTCGCAGACACCAAGGGAAACCTCCGTTACCATGTCCATGTATAATTATGATTCCGCGTTGTTACAGATGAGAAAATGAGCTTAATTTACTTACAGATATATTTCTGTTGGGGTGCGTCCCAGGATACGACAGGCGAGGTACTACTGCCATCAGGTATGTGTATAAAATCGCAAGGGCGTCAAGATTTAATTACATTAACCATTTAACAAAAAGCCAAAAACAAATTGTATGGTTAAGAATGCCATACGTTACTTCAAAACAACATTGAAAGGTAGTAGTAGCTTTAAAAAACAGTTATCATTTCTAAGCGAAGATCTATTAACCCTAAGTACCTTCATTAGAATCATTTCATTTTTTTTGCATTTCTAACATTTAATATTGATTGCCGTGGACCTAAAATAAAAAAAAACCATACAAGCATAGAAACATACGTTACTACTTATTTCAAAACAGTTGCTAAAAAAAATCCAAACTTTTAGCGTCCGCTACCCTCTGCGTCGCTGGATCGAAAATAGGGAAGCGCCATAAAATGCGTCGACGCTCATTGACAATTTGAGAAGCTCGCTAATGACGGATTTTAAGTGAACACCGTGTTCGAAATCAGCTGAAAGATACCCACGATTTTGCCCTTTAAAGGCATCTGCTGGTTTTTTACTGCTAAATCAAGTAAAATTTTATTCGCCGTAATGTAATGGTACTCTTGGATACGTGCTCGGGTTCAAAACGACAAACATGTCACTTGAATAAATGTTAACAGTGCAATATAACTAATATCGGTCTAAATTTTTGTAACGTACGTTTCATATTCATGTCAGCTAAGTTTCTTTTTCAACTCAGATTGGTGGATGTGTTTTTTTTCTATGATATTAGTATGTATTAACCAATCGACAATATGAAGTTTCAAGGGATAATTTATAACCCTTTTTTTCGACAAGTGTCAAATTCATATATAGTAAAATCTACCTAGTAGCATGCCTTTTAAACATTGGTAAACGTAGGTTTCATACAAATAACCAAGCGAATTGCATAGTGAATTAATACTCTTGTTACTAATGAAAAGTGTTTTTATTATTCAAGTTTATATTATTTTTGATATTAAACGTATCTGTAGACTTTACGTAATAGGAGTGTGTGTGGTTATTCTATTATTCTCCGGAATTACTTGTTTACATAGAGTTAAAGTTAACGTTAAGTTGCAATATATAATTACATTTTACTAACAACTGTAACCCATGCTGTCCTGATTCTTATTTCGTTAAATGGCCGAAAAGCAAAGAGAGTTGTGGGTCACATACAGAGATCCTATGCAAGATCGAGCCTTCGAACGTCCTGTCACAAGCTCTTTAGCATAAAAAAGACCAGGCATGATAAAGACAAATGAGCAATATGTACGCGAATACATAACTCAATTAATCTGAGAATCAAGATTAGACAATCTCGTTTTAATGTTTTCAGTGTACCATTCAAAAGTGATTGCAACAACGTTTTCTAGTTTGAAATAGAGTGTTTGAAACATGGGCCCTTGCATACATATGTGTAGGTTTTTATTAGTTCTTTAATGAGGAAACTTGAGATATACCCTAAATTCCTGATGCTAAACTTGGTTGCGTCGGAATTGTTGAAATTTTGTTTGTTATCCCGTTTGTGTAAACAATGCGATTTTGACAGATAGATTAGGTTATCAAATTGTTTGTTGTCGTAACCGAACCGACCTTAAAAACCTTTAGACTTTTTGATTTTTGTTTTTTATTTCTTAAAAAAAAATAGATAAAAGCAAAATCCCGCCATGACCCACTTGTTTCCAATCCATTTTCCACCATCCATCCACATCCACCAAAGTTTCACCATCCATTGTATTTTTTCTTGAGAACATGGACAGCATGGGAAAACAGAAATATAAATCATAAAAGTGTTTAAGTTAAAGTTTTGAATGTTTTTAGATTTTTGAAAAAAAGCGCTGAATTTTTATTTTAACATGTATTTTATCTAACTCTCCAAAAACAAAACCAAGACCGACCGATACACCGACCTTGCTTTTTTCTCACGTTATGGCAAACAAACATTGCTTTCCGTGGCAAGGGTTTTGAATAAGTGGTGGTTGATCTTACATTAACATACGTTCTGGTATTTTCAGTTTTTCCAATGGTTCAAAGCAAACTTTGTTAGTACGGTTAATGCTATGAAAAGTTCGCACTTTATAAATATAGGCGTTTTGAAATGGGAGACGCTTCAGCAACAGATGTTTTATAATCTATTGTTTCCATTTTGAAAAGATTGTCGTTACGATCCTGCTAAGTAATTAATATACATGTATAATCAGAAAAGTTGACATTTTGGGAACATATGCAATTATGTCAAAACAAAACCTCCCAATTGATCAGAAGACGGCTTCCATTGTATTTAATTTCGTAATACGCGTTTTTTTGTAAGTAAATGTGATTCCTAGACCTCTAAGCGTTAGTTTGATAAAATCAATGAAACTTACTTTACCCTTTGTCCAAACAGTCTGAACAAACACAATCCCATATTGCATCTCAAAATATCTGGCATATTGACAAGATACATTACGACTACGTTGATGATTTTGGTAGGGGTATTTAATTAAGGAATATCATTCATTACATTTAAGTGCCATTGAGAAAAAAATAATTGTAGCGGATTATTTTCATTTTCGAATTAATTCAAATACCGTCATAAAAGTACTCATTTCGTAGATGATATACCTTAACCATTGAAGGAGAATCTTACATATTTCATTTGAATGATCATTGTATTAGACAGAAACAGTAATATGATTTAATTTCCTCGATATTCACCTGTAGATGCAGTAGCATTGATTGTGTAACTTATTTATGAGCACATACGTTACATAAATTGTCATTCATGTACATTCATAGTAAATTGATCATTCAATGTAATGAATGGCCAATGTGAGAGCAAGCAACAGATGCATCATTTGAAAGCACAGACCAACTTAAGGGTAAACTATCATAAAAATACAATAAACAAAAAAGAGTCCATGTGGTATTATTTGATTTGATCTAATGAGTCAAGGAGTTTAAGTGCCCAAAAATATTTCAGATCACATGGATAGTATTTACTACCTAGAAATCAAAAGACTTACATAAAGTCTGTAATTAATACCACACATTTGAGGTATTAAAGTGTACCTTTGTGATTGAAATCTTCAATTTATTGTAAAACAATTATAAACGTAAGTTACTTAATAAATACCAGATAAAGTTTGACGGTGTTGTTAAGTAAAAACGTTCGCAAGTTACATGTTGATTTTTCAAAAAGAACTGAGGTACCGCCTTTCATTTATGAAATAAAAAGAATTGTTTTGTTGAATTTCATTTGTTTTCAATTGGTCATTTCCAACTTGCGGCCGATTAATGGGTTTTGACCTACACATAACATTATTACAACAGTTTTTTTGATAGATCTTAAACATAAATATTAAACCAAATTAAAGAATTAAAAAAAACAAAGAGGGTATCTCAAACATGTTAATTTTGTTGTTTCATTTATTAGTGGCAGCTTTTTGCAGAATCTCTATTGAACTGCAAGTAGAATAGGAGTGAATCATGAAATGTAGTTGTTTCACAATCTTTCAAATTCTGCTAAATTTCTAACTAGATGAATTGGACATATGTGATATAGATTCAAAAGCCTAGGCACTCAGGCATTTAACTTGATGTATTTTTTTCATCAACAGTCTCTTTTCCTTTATCATGCTTATTGTGTCTGAATACAAATTACAATTCATTATAAAATAAAGTCGAGTATCCCCAAGCAAAAGACTTTTAATTGCTAATTTGGGAAATAATTCTTTTATAGAAAAAATAAATAACATTCAATATATTGTCCAAAAAATGTCCGCACTATCGCGTCGTAATCGTGATCATTTGCCCATTGGACAGGAGGCGTTTGTCATCCAGGCAATATATTGCGCTTAGTGCATTGTTTCAGTGCGGCCTGCGCTGTGCAAGCTCTCTTGTATAATACCAGACGGTGCTTTGAACCCTAAGTCCGTGGGGTCAACTCGAGTATTGTATCCGTCTTGAAACGGTATAATTTTTACCACTTGTATCTTTTCGATGGTGGTATTAACTAATCTACAAGCCGGACTAATATTTACTTGGCGCCCGATCTCAATAGACCGCTTGCCAGTACACTAAGGTAAATAGACATAACCCTGCCCAGCCACATTTTTGTATTATGCTGTGTTTGCTTGGACTAGCTAGCTGATATTGTTTTGTGGGAGACGTGCATGTTCTAGGACAGTTTAGTGGTAAGTTTGAAATTAATTCTTTTGATATCTTTTGTTTGGAGGCATTGAATTCAATTTGAAGTTTCCTCCGGTTGCACCACTCCATCATTTATGCCTTTTTTAGCTAAGCTTTAATAATTTCTAATCTTTTGGTTTTCTTAAGTATGTGAATTAAAGAAAATTCAAACAAATCTTGGGCGAAATTCTCCAGTAGGTTATAGATAAAGGTAAAATGATAATGTTGAAGTTTTTCTGTGAGCTCTGATGGAATGTGGTTTAAATTATAGGTTCTGTAAGGGGTTTCCAGCGTCAGCATGTGTTTTCTCAACTTGTCAAACTTTGTCTCCAAGGCTTCATTATGCATTTCATACCATTTGTAGTGATATCCCCCACACTAATATTATTGACCTTGTGTTAATGAATAACATATGCACCTTCAATATAACTTATAAGTTAATCAAGCCCCCCCCCCCAACAAAAAATGCTCAATAAATTTTGGCAAAAACTTTTGTGGTATGCTTTTTTTGTGGTCCGCCTGTCCCTAAGGTAGGAAGACACATGGGATCACTTTGTCCACTGTAGTTGTTGATGCCTGTTTTTGTTGATGATGTGTCTGTTGTTGAATGTCTGTTGTTGTGAAAAAGGGTACATTTGCTTGTAATACCGCATACTTTGATGGATTGAAACCAAACCTTGGGTCACTAGGTGCAACATGGCAATCCCGCATTTTGATTTTGATGAGGTCAAAGTCACATACCAAGTTCAAAGGTCAGGTTGGTCAGTTGTAAAATAGGCTGAAAATGTAAATTGACCTCATTTGAAAAGTTGAGGTCAAATTGGAACCCAACTTGTTTAATGGAATTTTACATGCAAACCCTCATTTGTCTAGGAGGTCAAGGTCATATCAAGGTGATGTTAGGCCTCTCCTTCACAAAACCGCGACGGCAGGCGCCACTAGCGGTCCGCAATGCAGTGCAAAGAATTCTTTTTTCTTTTTTTAATGTGTTTTGGGCTACACTTTTTGTTTTTGCCATTATCGCAGCCTGGTATCTAATAAAAGTTTACAATGAAGCCAATGTACTACAGTTACTGGCCGCTAAGGACTGGCCACATATTTTGCAAGCGCTGTATGTAGATAACTTTTTTTTTGGCCCTATGAAAATGTTCATTTTTCTAAAATATTTAATACATTTAACATTATTTGTGTACATTTCATTTTATTCAGTGCAGAGCAGACTTTGTTCTGAGGTCCAAGCCAAGACCAGGCTCTGCATGAAGAAGGGGTTAAAATCTTTAGGTCCTGCAAGGCCCTTTATTCAAAGCTGCTTAAGGTCCTTAAGACAACTCAAGAGTAGCCTTAAGGCCAAGGACAAGGCTTAAGACCTTTGACATGCATTTTGTTCAGTCAGGCACTGAACTGCTCTTCATTGTATTTCTATGGTGTCCATTGCAGAAACGACTGATGCAAAGAACACTGCTAGAGCTGTGAGATGCATAGATAACCTTGTAACAACCTTCCTGGGTATAAATTGTAATAAAGTTGCTGTTTGGACGCAACAACAAATTATTATCATTTTTTGTTTTGAGAGCTTTCGTGATTATTCTTAGTTTTGTGCAAGCCGTGAGGACAAGACTATCAAGATTTTTGGCCAAGTACTGTATGTGCCTAATCTCACATGCCTGATCTATCGTTGCAGGAAAGCCAAGATTTTGTCATTTCTATCCATAAATTGGTTTAATTGGACGACTGTGATACAATAATTTTACTCATAATGTCAAAAGTCCATCATTGGAGCCAATTGGAAATATGGAAATATCTTTTCAAGGATATAAAGAAAATCACAAAATGCCCCTTTGAAGAAATGTTGGTTAATTGCAGCAAATCTCTTATCTGTCCCAATGCATTTTCCCCTACTCACGCACTTCTAAATGGCCAAGCATATTTCCCTTCCAATATTCAAACAAACATCGAATGATTTTGCAAATAGGGGTGGGCTATAAAAGAGGTTTAAAAGACATTTTGTCTAACCCTTATTTGATGCGCTTGATCCCTAGTCCTTTGACAACCAATTTTGTAAAATCGCCAAAAATTAGAAGGTTCCCGCCTCAAAATCCAATTTGAGGGGGAGGGGGTACTGAATAGGGTCCGAAATGGTACATGTGTCGTTACACTACTGGAATTACAACCACTTTTTTTTTTAGCAATGTAAGGGTTTAATTTGTTATGTTTTTGAGATCAGGAATCCCAT
>JAMKCH010052171.1:0-39185 GCA_023653785.1 Ophioderma brevispina | reverse complement strand
CCTCCCCGCCTCCGTCCGTACGCTCGGCTTGCCTGTTAGGTGTATATTTCATAGTTCATCTATTCCAAATATATATGGGCCAGGGTAGGAGCGTCCGTATCATGGATACACGAGGCCCCGGATCAGTTTTAACCCCAGTTGAATAAATCCTGGACACCACAACAAGTCAGTACCAATGACTTGTGGAATACGCTAAGAAGAATCTATTTTAATGAGGCAGGGAGGCAGGGGGGGGCGCAGCAAGAAATTGACCCTATATTCTTCTAGGAATTCTATTCGAGTTCGAGTGAATTCAATGTCTGATCAAATTCCAACACCAGTGGTATCTTACGTATAAACTCGCAAAACCCTTCTGCACAGAGAAAAGAAGCATTAAATAAAGGAGTAAATAATGGAATTACCCTGATGTGAGGAGTAATTTGAAGGAAATTTACCAACAATGTGTAATAGTGTGGTTTGGTATGTATTCCCGTAAGATTTCCATGATAAATTGATTTTGTTGCTGTTTGGACTGTCCAATAGGGCCTAACAACTGTCAGAAAATGATGGGGTGCAAATATTCGGACTGATACCCCTTCTCCAAGGGGGAATTGTTAGTACAGGGGAAAGTGTAAATCGGGTCAAATCGTGTTTTAATGTACAATTAACAGCTTAAGGATTCAGAAAGTGTATATTTGCCTAGGTTCCAACCTTTAGTTAAAGCGGTTATAACCCCATAATGATTCTAGGTCAGCCTGGTGGATTTAAAAGGGCTCGGATTGTTATTGAAAGCACGTGTCAAATGATTCTGGTATACTGAAACAGAAAATGCATTTTAAACTGATTTGGTAATCACCATCGCGAGATCCAGGGCAAGTTTGGTGACCCCCATAGACCATGTAGAACCTTGCTACATTTTGCTATGTAAGTAGCCAACCAAAATGCACACACTGTGTAAACATAATACATTTTGGAATCCTGTGAGACATCTCCAGTTTCAACGAAATCTGAGTATTGGGTAAATTTTACCCCAGGATGACATTGAACCATTACGGGGCTATAGTGCTTTAACTAAGGTCGGAACCAGGCAAATATATACTTTTTTCTAATCCTTATAAGGAACGAACATTTAATGTACATTAAAAACACAAATTTGACTCTATTTAAATTGTTTCCCTGTAGTGACATTTCCCTCCCCTCGAAAAAAGGGCGCAAGCAGTCCGAAAATTTGCACACCATCATTTTCTGTCAGT
The DNA here is from genome assembly GCA_023653785.1 of Ophioderma brevispina. Taxonomy (NCBI): domain Eukaryota; kingdom Metazoa; phylum Echinodermata; class Ophiuroidea; order Amphilepidida; family Ophiodermatidae; genus Ophioderma; species Ophioderma brevispina. The sequence goes on along the minus strand of JAMKCH010052171.1, from coordinate 37,953 downwards.
TCTGGTCCCTATTGAATGCAAAAACAGCAGAGAAAATCAACTTTAGCACAAAAAAATCCAACAGGAAACGTTTTATTGACAAACCCAACCACCCTATAATGCATATACTCTACTTTGGACTAGATTTTTTACTTTAACATTATGAGAGTAATACTCTTATTCACTCATTATTTTTTTATTGTTATGTTCTTTCACTGTTCCTCCTGGTTCGAAAAATCGGGACGGAATGGACAAGATATTAGCTTTTCTTCCAGATTTTGTAAGGATGGGAACATTTTGCCCATTCCATTTTCCAAGTGTTGAAAAATATCGGATCCAAAACATGATAATGATAAAATTGGATGATTTACGCCATAATTAATGGTCTCGCTATAAGTTTAAAAACAAAAAAACAACCTAAAATTTAAATATTTTTGCAAAACTCATAGCGCGACCAATTAATTTGGGCTTAATCGATCCAATTTTATATCAAAATTGGCCATATTAATGTCTATTAGGGCTAATTTTCTCCCGTTTCCCGCACATTGGTCGCGTTTGCCCTTGCACCTTGTATTGTTGGAAAATGGAGCACTGGAGCAGGTCAACGTAACGACATAGGGTTTTTGCTCCCCCTGGCTCGGACTACCTAAGGACGCCGCGCTCTCACTATATATAATATATAATATTCCGTATAAGTATATATTATTATATATTATTGCAAGAGTAGGCTGTTAACAAGTCATACCATTATAAGTTAGATCCCAAACAATGCGTTTCTCTTAACACCAAAAAATTAAATTAATGATGTTAGGTTCAGATTAAAAAAACAAGCTGAAATTCAGCAGATAGATAAAAGTACTGTACTCTTTGTTGTAAAATTCACACCTACTAAATAATTCTATTTCGGACTCATTTTTACCTTTATTCATTAAGTCGTCATACCAATTTTAGTGATCTATGAAAGAGGAAATTTCTTTGTGTAGTGTGTAAAGGGAAATTTCTATTAGCTCCTTCAACAAGAAATTCTTCTGTTACTGTAATCACTAAGAATTGTGAATTTATCTTTCTATGAAATCCGAGAATTCTTTTATCAAATGCAATTGCGGAGTATGGTAAAGTCGATGATACGCTGCACAAATTCGTTGTCTCCTAGTTTAGATAGTATGTTGATAATAAAATGATTCGCCTGCTTCTCAATTTCCCGCTCCAAAAAACAGTTGTTTAATCAAGTTGAAGTCTTTGAAAATGCTTTTGACCCAAATACAATTTTGCATTGAAAAACATCAGTAAACTCCACTTCCGGATGTAAGCATGTTGCATCACGAAAGGTGGGAGAGAAGTAAATGCGGAAAATGGATTCATAGTGTTTGAGAGCGTATGCCCTCTTGGTCTTTTCTTAATTAGATAACTTCAATCCTCAATTTTTTTCAAAAAACCCATATTTTTTGCATGGATTTGCAAGATATTTTACATGTGTTAACTCTCCATTTGGACTCTAAATCAAACTTCTTATGTGTAAGGTGAATAATTTTATAATAAAACCACTCCGGAGTGGGATTTTATTCAGAAAAACCTAGGGTTTACTTATTATCACACCACAAAAAAAAGACATTAGAATTGATTCTCTTTGATGTACGCGTTTGACCAAGAACTTCGTGAGTTATATAATCAATGCGAGTTCCATGATGTTCATGTAACGCTATGTATAAGTGAAGTTAACGAAATATTGGTGATTTAAAAAATACTTTTATTTACACATAAAGGCCCAAAACATGAGAAGTCTTGGAATCATAATATGATTCGTGTACTAGGATACAGAATTTTTGTTTGTAAAAAATATTTTGTTCGTCCTAACTCTTATTCAATCATTTGAAAGCAAATTCAAAGATATTCATCTCTTTTGGTTGAAAATGATGTGTGTCTCTTTAAGTTTGTATTATCTTCAAAACACGTTGATGTATATGAAAGTAATCTTGTCAGTCTACAAATGAGCTGTTGATTTAAAAAAAACAGCCATTCTTCGACTGATGCTCCTTTATCACGCCTAATTTCACAACCGAAACCAGTAATTAATTAAAATAAAGGAATCCAGACCAAGACGATTCTACTACTACTACTACTACTACTACTACTACTACTACTACTACTACTACTACTACTACTACTACTACTACTACTACTACTACTACTACTACTACTACTACTACTACTACTACTACTACTACTACTACTACTACTACTACTACTACTACTACTACTACTACTACTACTACTACTACTACTACTACTACTACTACTACTACTACTACTACTACTACTACTACTACTACTACTACTACTACTACTACTACTACTACTACTACTACTACTACTACTACTACTACTACTACTACTACTACTACTACTACTACTACTACTACTACTACTACTACTACTACTACTACTACTACTACTACTACTACTACTACTACTACTACTACTACTACTACTACTACTACTACTACTACTACTACTACTACTACTACTACTACTACTACTACTACTACTACTACTACTACTACTACTACTACTACTACTACTACTACTACTACTACTACTACTACTACTACTACTACTACTACTACTACTACTACTACTACTACTACTACTACTACTACTACTACTACTACTACTACTACTACTACTACTACTACTACTACTACTACTACTACTACTACTACTACTACTACTACTGCTAATAGTACTTCTACTACTACTACTACTACTACTACTACTACTACTACTACTACTACTACTACTACTACTACTACTACTACTACTACTACTACTACTACTACTACTACTACTACTACTACTACTACTACTACTACTACTACTACTACTACTACTACTACTACTACTACTACTACTACTACTACTACTACTACTACTACTACTACTACTACTACTACTACTACTACTACTACTACTACTACTACTACTACTACTACTACTACTACTACTACTACTACTACTACTACTACTACTACTACTACTACTACTACTACTACTACTACTACTACTACTACTGCTACTACTTCAACTACTATTATTACACCTCATGAATATTCATGAACAAAATCATGCTATTCATTGGCTGATTCTTATTACGCGTGCTATTTTCCTAGGGAAATAGATTGGACTATTTCCCTACAACTTCGTCCCAGAGTCACAGTGAGGTGTAATAAAACAAATACTACATGGCTTATTCGGGAAATAGGGCACACTATTTTCCCTTGCTGGTACAGGCCTATCACCCTCGGGTTCGGGGTGATAGGCCCGTAGCAGTTACTCGGGAAAATAGTGTGCCCTATTTCCCTCTAATCATGTAGTATTTGTATAATACTACTATTACTACTACTACTTACTACTACTTACTACTAGTACCAACACCACCCCTGCCAAAACTACCACCACCACCACTATTACTACCACCACCCGGATACTACCACGCTAATAATCAAGTTACTTCTACTACTACTACTACTACTGCTAATAGTACTTCTACTACTACTACTGCTAATATTACTTCTACGTATTACAACTAATGATGATGAGGACGTTTCCATATTTTTATAGATTGCAGAATCCCCCTAGATAAAGTAAATCTATCCGGATATAAAAAAAGAAGAAGAAAATGGTCTTAAACAGATTATCAGCCCGATAAAATCTGGTAAGTGTTGACCAGGAAGAGCAGACAAAAATCGACATTTAATCACCTAAGAAATCCATTACTTTCGTATAGTCCATTTATCTTGCGTGCTTGCCCTCTTCCAACTGGCTGCCAGGCTTGCTTGGTTGAGAACTCCGCTTCCCACCCAGGCGCCGTTACTTAGCAACCCATCTACAGCATTCATGATAACGCATAAATTTGTGACTTAAATCGAGGCGTGATTCTAATTGGCTCACTCAATAAGGTTTTGGTAGGCTTGTGACGAAATCAAAACAAATCACCGACGCAATTGGATGATATAAAAAGCGCCTCATAGATCCTCATCGGCAAAGTAGATAGAAGTGACTGAACAAGATAAAACTGCCGACTGCACACAATAAATCATGGCACTACTCTGGAAAGAAGGCATTGTCCTTTTTTGTACGTATCATCTCTAGTGATTACCGCATACCTTCTTGTCTCTGCTTTCGTTTTTTTTTTTTTTTTTTTTTTTTTTGCTTACCGAAGAAAGATGAAAACGTACCTCTATCGTTATTCGTACGAAATTGTTTTCGCTTATTTCAATTACATTGTTTCTGTTGATTTTGAAATCTGTAATCATTTGAAAAATGCAACCGAAAATTCAACCTCTTTTCTATGGGCCAAGTTTTTGATTTTAATCAATTGTGTTTAGAACAGCATTTTAATAAGTGTGTTAGGATGGTAAGATTATAAGTATGTGATCGCAAGTGGATGAGTATCACCATTTTGTGACCAAGTTGTATAGATCCTTTAACTTAGTTTTGACTTTACTTAACACAGTATTAAAAGGTGGATTAATGGCGGAAACGAAAACTTCGTGAATTTTATTCAATAACCAGTAAAGGATCTAGTATTTTTAATGTAATGTGTTACATGAGACTGAAGCAATCGAAAACTGATAAACCTTAAAGCTTTTATTTTTTGGAAAGTCAAACCGTAACATTTTTAGTTCTTAGTCCCGATGGACCTTATTGTGTACATCTAATATATACCTTACTAGTAATTACACCTTTTATGTTTACGCATACTTCATCAACATTTAACAACGTTGGAAAACTACGCCGTTGTAATAACAAATTTGTTCGTTGACATGTTTTGTTTTCATTTCAAAAGAGTCTGATATTGTTGACGTAGCCCTCGTATCAAATAATGGTTTTGAATAAGTGGGTCGATAGCCTGATATAAAAGGGTACCCTTTCCTTAACGTCAACGGACTGGCGTTTGCAATTTTATAATTGCCACTGTTTTCAATAAATACTGAAACTATGTATAGTTCTATACTACAATGTTGTTTGAAATCACGGACCTTATTTGGAGCAAGGTCTAAAATAAACAGTTGAGTTTCTTTATTAGTTGACTTTGCATTTTTCGCTTATACTAAAGGCAAAAAGCCGTTAAAGCATTGGAGAACATTTTGAAGTATTAATCAATATCCTTTCCAAATGAAGTTATGGCGGATCGATAACAAGAGTTATTTACCAGGTAAAAATGTAATCACTTGTGTGATCTTGACTTCATTCTAACTCGCTTATAATCAGGTTTGGAAAGGAAGGCCATGGCATTAATTTGATAAGTTCGTCAGTGTCTTACCGTTCCCATCAGACCTGGTTGCATTACTTAAATTGACTTGTTAAACTTCCACCAGTCGCACACCTGTAGAAATAATTGCAAAATGCTCCACCATTTTTTGTTTGAATTATATACATCATTCTTACAGACATATTTCAAACTTGTTAAAATAAAATAATGTGTTACCAATTTCTTGTATTATCAACCTAAAATGGGAAAAGCAAGTTATTTTGACGAATGTCTTTTCACAACAACAACAATCCAGATGATCGTTGCTCTTTACTCTCGTTGCTCGCAAAAGAAGAACAGGCACGCTTCAGATTGTTAATGCATATTGATTGAGGTGAAAGCTGGTAAAATACTTAGCTCGAACAAAAGGTGTCTGAACCAAGATTATCACGACATTCAAATCTATCACGGTTGTTTTCCAATGTTTATAATGTACTTTCATGAACGAATTTTGTTTTTGTTGTTTTGATCGTTTTTTAAACTTTGAAACTCTAAATACTTCGAGATTTTAAATGGGACTATCTAGCGATTATGTAAATTAATATTTTATTCTCTTTCTGATTTACAGCAAACCTCAATACACAATGTCTAAGGAACAGGCATGCGTCCCTGGGAATGGTAGTTTACTGTAATTCAGTAGCGACAGCACAAGGCTTCAGCAGAGACGGACCCCAAATTCATGAGAATGGGGGAAGAAGGAGGTAAGACGCCTAAGCCGGTCGATACAAAAAACGGGAATAAATTTGGGGGTTAGCATAAAACCTGCTGCACTATAGCTTTCCTGGTATTAAAAGTAACTTTAAGCCCCGTTGAGACAACCGTGACTAGCTTAAAGAGCAAACTTGGTCTTTTAAACGGATTTACTTTACGTCCATAGAAAGATATTATTTAAATTGCTTTGATCTTTAGTATTATACTATCTGTTGGTTTTCTCGTCGGATGGAGTCCTGATACGATCTCGAACGGAATCCGTTAGAAGTCTGCTAAAGAGACTAAGTGAATATCATTTGACGGTTGATTTCTATCTCTCGATTGCCCACATTTGAAATTCAAGCGGCTTCTCGGTGAGTACATCAGCTCACGATCTTTGGATTTTATTATCGTATCTAAAATTCATTTTTTAAATCAATTTAAAGAACATCTCCATAACGTATCTCTCTTCCTGAACTTTCCATACGGTTTTTGCTATGCTGCAAATCTCTTGTCCGGTGTATTCAGCTCATTCATTTTTACTCTGGTAATCGTGGTAATTTATTTGTTGTCGCATTTTGGTGTATTACATTTTGCTATAATAATATTTCTTTTATTATCTGTTCCTTAATTCGTTTTCGTATCACAACCAAGACACATCACCATAACTGTAATCGCTTACTTTAATCATCTTTCTCTTCTTGTACTATTTACCGCTTAATATCATACGCGTAATCATACTTACGATTACATCCTTCTGTTTACAAATATGTTAAATTCAAATTAAACTATTTGTTGCCTTTTGTCTCTCTCTGACTTCTTGAGGTTTAAATCGCTGTATCTATTTAATTACTTTTTTTTCATATGTGTTTGGTTATTTCCGCAAAAGAACAATGTTAATATTTATTTAGGTCATTTGAGGAGCTTTAACGCTCTTCACTTGAAAGAAAAGTGTTTGCAATATTTATTTTAGGTAAACGTGGCCTATTTTCTTAATTGTCCCTACTTTGCGCATCTCTATAAGGTTGCATTGTTTCTGTTAAAATGAACAGGTTCCTAGCAAATGAACTAGATTTAAAACAAACAGCAATGTCTTGTGTTCATCCATGTGATTATTACAACAAGCGGCATAATAAAGTGACTACTGGATTTGTTCAAAGACGTTCTTTCTCTGTTTACGCGGTTTCGGCTCAATTTCAATTTACTCTTTGTGCTTAATCTGATAAACCCCCCTCCCCCGGGCCGACGGAGGTGGGTCATATCCTGAAATCACATACGTTTTGTGTGCTTCGGTTTTAAATCTTGGTACACAGCCTGTTTTTGTTATAGTATGAAATTGTAGTTGGTTTATTGGACTTGAAATTATGGTACTTGAGTTGGTTAGGTTTGGCTATCTATGAAAGACTTCTATTGGATATTTGGTTCTTTACAGATACAGTTGACAGCACACTAGACGCCAATTAGAACGGTCCACTATTTCGGTACAGTAGAATAGTCTGCAAAATCGCGGGCCGAAGCGGGACTTTACCGCTGGTAAGTGTAGCCATAAAACGTCTATGTCTTTCTTATATATTCATTTTTGACGGTTTTTAATTGGGCATGATATTTGCTCAAACAATTTACTGTTATTGTCTTCGTTTTGGACTTAGAACCTCCCCTAAAGAATGAGTAATGGATTTTTAAGAAGTACAATTTTACATTGTTGTAATTTAGGATAGTTTTTCAAAGATAACCGATGTGTTGGCCTCGCGCCTAGTGGTTAGAGCGTCCGCTTCACAATTTGATTATCGCGTCTACATCTCTGGCCGGGTCATACCAGGAATGGTACCTACTGCCTTCTTGCAGGCGCTCGGTATATTAAGAATGGAATAGAGAGTTGAAAAACGCGGAGTACCGATAGCATATCCCCCACTGTAGCTTTCACTGGATAGAAGACGCGTATAGGGTTATGGAAACGGATCGACAACCGCGCCTATTGAGTATTCTGCAGGGGAAGGCCCTTTTTAACTCAAAGATTTAAAACTTGGGTTTTAACACCCTAATCGTAAAGCAGCTCATCATAATAACAACTGTGATCTTTCTCATTCGATCTTCAGTAATCTCCTATCTTTCTTAAAACACCCTCTGAGTTTTTTATTAAAGCTAGGATTTCCTACATTTTTAATCAAAACTACATGCAGTGATTACATAGACGTATTTTGTTTTCATCACGCCTTAGTCATTCATTTACTCGCTGTCGTCTTTAGCTGTTGGTTCAGGTTTTCACTAACAATTCTGTTTTAGAATAAATTCCCCTTGTGGAATGAACTAATCAAATAGGATTATATAAACCTTGCAATTACAAGAGTTTTAATGCCCCTCTATCCCCGCGTTAAAGCTAATAATAAGAATGAATAGTCACGGTGCTATTGTAGCGTTTATCAACCAGACCCTTCTTAAACTAGCTACGAGATTTTCCGCTGAAAATGCGGATAACATCCTTAACTGCCGTTATCAGTTTCCTTTGAATGCAACCTTTGCGTAAAACGACTTTAAAGCTCGCTGAACGCGTTTTTAGTACTGGCTGCTTAATACTTTTAAAAAGGTTAGGTTGGTTATTTTTTCTGTAGTTCTTAGTAAGCCATATAGCTGAAAATTACAGTGTTGCAATATGCTTGTAATGTAATTCGATTGTCTATAGGTTATGTAAACTTTTAAATGCTTAAAAGGATCGAGAACATTTTTTTGAGTATATTCAAAATGTAACCGCGTGACTTAGTTCGTTTTTTGCATTTCTGCGTTTTGCGTTTAGAGGTTGGTCAATTAATTGCCATTTTTAAGGGACGCGAGGAGATTTTCTACGTATACACATTGCCTAAATTTGCACTTGATTGTTGTTAGAACCTTCGAAGAATTTATTGGACAAACAAGTAGAACGGAGAATCTGGCATAAAGGTTTCTTGGGAACGCGTGTGTTCCAGTGATAGAGCATTCGGCTCGTATACGAGTTCGTGGGTTCGAGTCCCACTGTTTGCCACCGCGTTGTGTCCTGGCACGACCTTTATTCGATTGCCTCTCTCACCAGGTGCTAATGGGGAGCGCTAGGGAATTTTCCATTGAACGCACGCCCAAGGTATGAGTATGGCCTTGGGTATGTCGGCAGCTGACTATTCCAAAGGCAGCGGTAATAATTGTAAAGCCTTTTGATACACGTGAAAAGCCCTATATAAATCTGCAATTATAACACTTCTCACTACATAAAAACGCGTTTTTCAACTTGATTCACTCGTGTGATTTAAATACATTGGTGAAAATTCTAAATAGGCAAAAAGCCAGTTTCGAATAAAAATGGAGTGCCTTTTATTTATGGAAATGTCCTCCTGTCTCTTTACTGTTGCGTAAGGGCAGAGGCGACAACTTACCAAGCTTTCCCAAGAGTGAAGAAAATATTGATTTTTTTCAGTATACATTTGTGTTAATCCAATTAGAGCCTGCAGGCGAGGATACATGCTGTGAGCTCAACATTATTCGAATTATTTTTATAAAAGGGATGCACTTTTATTGACCGTATTCTGAATCACATTAACAAGAAGAGTCCGTAAAAAGGACAATCTTGCATTGAAGTGACCACGCGTGTCATCAATCATTACGTACCCGCCACAGTTAGTAATTTTAGGACAGGTAGCCAAGCTAGAAATCCGCTCAGAAGGCAAGGACCTCTATTGTGGAAATCCATTCCTCCTATCGTTGAATCATCTTCACACATTAAAACACAAATTATAAAGCCCATCTTATAGCAAGTAGTTATCAATTAAGTTTTTTCATCTTTTTCTTGTTTACTATTCCGTGTTCTTTTGCAATCCAAATATGTGTTTCACATATAGCCTCAGATTCAACAATGTGTTAACATCCCATTTTACTTTAATTCTCTGCCCGAGGCACTGTGGAATGACAAAATCGCTTTATTTCGATCCACACAAGAGCTTGACACAGGTACTAAGCTGGGTATTGTCGGTCTGCAGTGTTCGTGTATAGTATATTTATAATGTTTATGTTAATTATAAATGTTTTGAGCTATTGGAATAGACAATTAATGGTTATTGCCAGTAGCATTGTGGGCTTTGAGGTGTATGGGCCGGGGAGTTACTTGCAATATTTTCGACCAGGACACATTCGCCTATAGATGCTGCTGACGATATCTTTGTTTTAATCAATTAAAATGCGTGTTTCATTGTTTGTTCCACCATGCTTGTCCTGTATCGCACCTGTCGATCGTACATGTTTATGATTGTCTAAGTCTGGGCACGTAGTTAAGAATTATTTAATACAAAAACCCCCCCCCCCCACCACATAATTTAAGGGGTGACAATTATTTCGAGTGTCTCTATATGGTTTCCCACCATTGTTACTTTGCATGATTGTAGTATTGCCTATGGTAAAATAAAAACTGAACTGAAACTGAAGACTTATGTGAAATGAAGAAAAAAATGAGAAAATATTGTAACGATATTAACCCAAGCATCCATCCTAATCAGGCAACTTTAAACTATATGAAACAAAAGACATTTATTTTTTCTGGATTCTTTTAATGGTCATCTGGTAGTATTTGGTGTACATGATCGTCGTGCAAGGAACATCAAGCTACAGTTGAATATAATTGCCCTTTTAATGTGGAATTTTTTTGCCACTACTGTGATTAGTATAACATAGCCGTAGATTTGTACATATACGGTCCAAGTCGGCTATAAAAGCATTCCCCAGTGGAATTTGTCTAATTTTTCCACAACTTGACCCAACCCATCATAAACCTGTTACCCAAAAATTGCTTACCATACAAAGTTGGTTGCGGGCCTGGTCTCGTTTTATTTTTGCACCAACCCTTACCAGCAGCCCTACCCCGGTCCTGCCAATATGAGCACCCACTCCCGCATTCGTCTGTAGGCAGCCGCCGAACAGTGTCAACCACTGCAGGTGCTGTCCCCCGCCGTTGAACACTGGTACCCTGCAGGGAGCTTATTCCAAATCCATTTCTTTGGCCGCCCGCCAACAACATATATTACAGTAGTCCAAACCCCGCCAGCTTAGGTCCAGTGTGTTTTGAGATCGCTTCGCCATTATTGGTACTATCAAAACCCCCCTCATTATGTGTTATAAACCTCCCCACCCAGGGACAACTTCACAAGGATTTGGGTTATCACCCTTCACATAATCTACCGGTGAAAGGGTTCATCTTGAGTAAAATTACTCCACGTGTTGCGCTGTTCCTTTTTCAATGTCCACTTTTCCTACCTTCTATACTTTTCCTCTTTCTGGACAACAATTGTCTAATCAACGTCTCTTCACATGGCACTTCTCCAAAGTTTCCTTTCAAATAAATCAAAAGGAACTTGGCTTTAGGGTCGTTTTTTCGTGTAAACTTGTAAATGTAAAGGTGTCCCCGTTAGATTTGCTTTTGGTTTTGTTTGTTTTATCTTTGTGAATGTAGATTGTAATTTTAAGTGGAACTAACGAATAACTTATTATTTTGAATACCCAATAAGGCGCTTTCAATTTTAACTTAAAAAAACTCGCGTGATGAAATAATGAGGATGCTCGTGAACCAATAATTTGCGCATATCATGAATTGAATATTCTTAAAAATTTATCCTTCTCATCGATACATTTAAATGTGTTATTCGTTACCCTAACCACCATTCATGTTTAGGGGTGCATTATATTCCTCAAGAAATGGTGATTTCCAAAAATTAAAGTGTTGATTCGGACGGTTTGTGGTTTGAGTGTTTTGAGCGGAATGTTGTATACATTGACACCATAATACTTAAATTTCAGATATTTAAAAGTTAATCCTTAAGATTGTTAGTTAGTGACCCAATCAATATTTGGATTTAAAATAATCTTCTAGTGCATTAACATTAAATCATATTAGATTTGAATTCAAAATCTATATAATTTATAAAGTTGATCTAAGGCAAATGGGATTCAATTTAAAATATATTTGGTTGGTAAATAACTACAATCGATAAAGGATTGATTTTTAAATCCCGGAAAGTTAGAGTGTAGGCCATACCAGAAGATATAAAATGCGAATTTTTTGTAAAGTACGATAGAACTATGCCACCCTCGTAAGATATAGGCACACATACTATTTGTGTCAACGATTCATATGTTAAAACAAATCTAATAAATTGCAGGTAAGGTCGTTGGGGGACGAAGCTGTGTATCACGAAATGCTCCTTACATATCATTGATTATGCGAAATAATATTGTCTGTTGATTATCATTAAATATCGCCCTTCCTATATTACAGTTTTTGTAATTTTGTTGTTGTTTTTGTCTTGTTGTCTTTGCGTACAGCGATCCGGGATTGAATGAGCACCACAACGGACACTACCTAGAACTTTTTAAGATGCCCCACCTCAAACATCAGCCCTAAAACACAACAGTCTTCACCCCATCATAAATCATCACCTGTGTTCACGAGACGTTTCTCCAAATTTGTATGACTTAAACCTGACTAAAAAACTCAAGTCTTTAAAGGAATGCACAAGTACAAGATTATTTTCTATCCCCACTTTGATTGTTTCTTCGGTTTTTTTTTAATTCTTTTCATCAGAAACTGACATTATTCTACTGCTTTATGTCTCTTGTTTGCGGATTCAACTATGGCCTTGAAAATCCAGCCCTGAAAAGAAGGCCCCGGCCATACATTAGGAGGTAGTTCTCATTTTGACTTTTCACGCTTATCTGTGTCAACTTTTTCCATGGTGGTATAGGTAGCAATTGATAATGTACCTTGATGTCAAGAGTGGCACCTATATTACAAAACAACCAACTTAAAACAATATGATTAAGATTACTTTATTGTTTACATGTCCAATATTTCAGAGATAACGGAGGTTATGCATATTTTCTTACAATAAATATGTTTTTCTTGAGATATTATCACAGGTATACGGTATCCAAAAGATATTTGAGTATGGTTTCGCTTCTTAAAAAAGTTACTAGATAAGGTATCATGGACACACTTTTACGCGTGAATATCTCTGTTGTAAAAGTGGTGTTGTCCATAAAGTAACCAGTACCTGTTAATTAATTGATTCACATTTTCAGGTACTGTACTTAATATAGTTGTTTGCATTTTAGTAACTTCGGAGTACAGATCATCGGGAAATAATTTCTACACCAAAAGGGTTTTAGTGGCACTATAGGTAATGTGTTTCTCTCTGAAATGTGTCTTATCAGACACATAAACACAGTATTTTCGGCGCGAACTACGGACATTTAATGCATAATAAAAGTTTTCGAAAACTGTAGCAGAAATATCGTAGTTCAATGTCTGAGAACGAAGAATAATAAAAACAAACAGTGTGGGATTCATATCTGCAAAATTCCTTATCACCTTTTATTAAAAACATGCGAAGTTGTGCATGTATATAAGTCTAAAGACAGATTTCTTTGAATTACCAATTAGGTTTGTAGATAGGTTGTAGATGTGAATAATACAGTATTAAAATGTTGGAGTAGTAAAATATACTTGGCGAGTAGATTTGTTGTTCGCATGTGGTATATTGATGGAACGATAAATACTCCAATACAACGAGGTACTACTTGCAATTCGAACGCACCGCAAATGTAAAACGTAATAATGATTCCATTCATATAGGACTCTTCAATTATCAAAAACTCTCCACAAACGGTTTTTTTAAGGAAGACAAGTGTGGTTTTTTTATATTCCTGAAATATTAATGTACAGTGAACATTACGAGAGTATGATCAGAATCAGCACTAAAAAACAGTTTAGGACCAATGTGAATAGTGCTTCCAGTATGGCCGGAATCATTCACTAAACAGTTTAAAAACAAGTGTGAATGGTGGTTCCTGTATGATCGGAGATCAATCAGTCCCTACAACCAGTTTAAATATAAGTGTGAAACCTTTCTAAATCGATACCAAACTTATATATTTCAGTGGTGAGTAAAAATATTTCGATTGTAAATAAAATGTGCACGCAATTACGTAGCCGGAGTATAAACCGTCTAAATATGAAACAGTTTCTTTCTCACTGACAACAAAAAATCTCGGATAAACATCAACATGGGTGGTTTTAAATCCCTGCTGGGCAATACACAACCAAGATGAATTAACAATGGACTCAAATTCACAATATTAATACATTCGGTGTCATTAATACTCTTTAAAACGAAATGATAAACCGGTTAAGGGAAATTGGGCTATTCCGTCTCAAATCCATACTCCCCATGTGGAAATGACCTATATGGAATTGTAGGCAGACTTTATAAGGTCCTTCCACAAGAGGGCGGGAGGGATTAGGGTGTTTTTCTTACCAAATGGGTTTATTGCATTGGAAACAAACTCCCCATTGAAAATGATACCTAATCTAACCAGGGGCGGTGAGAATTGAAATGGAAGCAGTCCGTTTTATTTACATACTATTAATGCACGTTATAACTTCTCGTTGGTACTTTGTGCCGAAAAAAGATTGAGAATCCCTGCAACAAAGTTATGTATTCGTTCTACCGTTAAGTTAAAATTGAGTCAAAGTGCATGTGAAGACCTTTCAAACAATAAACATCGCTTTTTAAACATCTTTTTATTTTCCATTTGTCTGCCCCTTGGAGTGATTAGGGTGACTCCGAAAAAAATACAATCCATTTAAAACTTGGATGACATCTTACTTGTAAGGTGCAAGTTTTGAAGTCATGTTGTTTTTGAAGCACATTTTCGGGGCTATGGTTTTGTACACACTACTGTTCCGCATTCAATCATTTTGCCGTAACCTATTTTGTTAAAGTCTAATTCCTTAGCTTTCTAAACATAACATGCTCAAATTCATATTAGTAACACGTCACTTTTACACAGGTATTTTGCGTTTTCTTTCTAACTACAATTCTCTCTATCGGCAATTGCAATGGCGATTTCCACTGACAGAATTTATCTATTTCTAACCCTTTTATTACTGTCGTTGCGGAATTCCGCATCATAAATAGTAACAGAACTGATCGATTCTTAGATTCAAGCTTTCGTATGATCCTTTCTTTGCCCAAACAACTCCAAAACCTACATACAGGTACTACGTTAAAAAAATGCATAAGTTTAGTCCGTTGCACTGTAAGCCAAGTATTGTAATGCCGTAGACAAATATTGGACGTTGTGATGGATACTAAATTCTTTTCGGAAATACGTTTCTTGTGTGACGAAATACGTCCGAAGTCATTTGTGTGAGTCCCTGGGGAATGATGGAACATTTAGTTCATTCAGTCACATCTTCAAATGTTTTTAGAATATATATATATTTTTGATTTTTGTTATTCAAACGTGAACAAAAATGGCAATTATGTAAATTTATAATGAACCTAGTAGCCTCTCTGTTCAATTTATTCCATGAATCCATGTAGTTTTTTCTATCTTCGCCATATAAACGGCCAGACTAAGACGGAGCATGGGAATGCAATCATCCTTATGAAACATTTGTAACTCAAAGCGTGAGTTGCTTCCGATTTCGACAAATAAAGATTATTTTCTCACTCTAAAAAAAATGTGCGAAGAGGTTCTACCAAGAGAAAAAGGCTAGGATCTCACCCTTTTCCTCTCTCTTCCCCCTTTAATGTTCTTCAACGAACCAAAATAGTGTCTTTAATGCTGTATACACCTTTATGGTTCTGTTTAGAACCTTTTGGGTTTTTCAATTTTTAAGAACCGTTTTGAGGGTTTCCTTCTGAAGGTTCCATATAGAGACAAAAAGGTTCTAAAAGCCGTATTTTTTTCTTAGAGTGTCCGACGAAACTAATATTAAATAGCTACAACTCGTCACTCTAAAAAAAAGGGTTCTAAGTTGTCCTCTCAGAGGAACCTTTTAAAGGTTCTTTTAAAGAACTAAAAAGGGTTCTAAAACATGATACAGAACCATTTTTGGTCTATCCAGAACCTTTTTTGGTTCTCCAATGTCCCCTTAACCGTTTTTAAAGGTTCTATAAGAACCTCTGTCTTGAACCTCAAAAAAGGTTCTTGCAAAATTGAAGAACCACAAAAGGATCTTGATAGAACCAAAAATTGTTTTGTATCACGTTTGGGGAACCTTTTTTGTGGTTCTTTAAAGAACCTTTAAGGGTTCCTCAACTGAGAGGACAACTTTAGAACAATTTTTGGTTCTTTGATTTCTTAGAGTGCTGATGCATATAAGATAAGTTGCTCATCCTGAAATGTAGCTTACCCATGTTAACAGTACGATGAACTCATATTCTTGATAAGTTTTCCTATAATAATGTTTGTCCGATAATATGTCCCCAAATACAGTTAACTCGTAAGTTCCTACACTGCAAAACGTGCTTAAATTAACACTTTTCCTTCTAAACACTTTGAAATGTCTAATATCTAAACACCTCTATATCTAATCATGTTTAAATCTACCTGTTTAGGGATTTGACATTAGGTGTTTTTATACAGTGATGATGCCAGTGTTTAGGATTAAACAGTTAATCTTAAACACTAATTTGCACCAACGTTTCTAAACACCTTTTTACAGTGTACGCCTGTGCACAACAATGATAATTGTGGCTCAATAATTGTGCTCAAATGTTATTGTACATACTCAACTCATGATATTTTATAGTCCTCAAATAGGTAAAAATAAAGGCCTTACATTGACACAAATACCTTTAACTTATTTAATTTGAGAAATGTTAGCACCCAAACATACATATATTAATTACGGTAAATTGTGCAAAACATGTAGGGCAATTACTCATTTTACAACTGTTGCTGTAAGTATATTCAAAGTTATAACAACAAGACATTTGGTAAACCAAAAAGGACAACTAGCCCATTTAAGTAGTTTTACACATTCCAAGTTAATAACACGACTCCTTTTCATTATCATTCTTAATTCAGTGGGCGGGGTTTAGTAACCAAACAACGCAATTTCATTGGTTGTTGGCTATCTTATATGAGACGAAATTAGATAGTGCGTCGTCCCGCAGGTGTTTACGCGCGCACGTATAAGGTTAAGCAGTGCATGCAGCTAGTACGTGTTGGTTCATTTTTGACAGCGGGTGCATATTTTTGCCCTTTTAAATAATATTATTGAAATAAAATATTTCGTTGATTAAAAACAACCAAAACTAAAATAAGAATGAATAAAAGATAGGATTTGTTGTTTTGTTGCCATCTAATATCGTGTCAATAATTTGGATGAGCAGTCCAATTTTTTATCGTGGTGTATACGGCTGCACATGCAATCCACTTCTAAAAATATTGGACTGCCCATCCAAATTACACGATATTAGTAGCAAAAAAACACAAATCCTCTCTTTTATTCCCTAAATATACTCAATATTATAAAAAATTAAATTTCATGTTTTTGTATTATATTTTTATTATAAAATATAATATTATAAATTAATTTGAAAGCAACCAATGCCTATATAGATTATTTTTATATATTCTCTGTAAGGCCGCGTAATATCGTGGTAAATTATTGGGTTTCATAAGGAGAGAATCCCGTGTTCGAGTTCCAGTTAGAGTCTGGGAGCTAGCAGGACTTTGTAACACAGCTCGAGTATAAAAGGTTGAGTGATAAATATGTAGGACAGCTGACAGGACACTAAAAATGCGATTCTTAAAGTGCTGCAAATGTGGTTAAGAAGGAGGGCCTAGACAAAGGATTGTACAGGGGTCACATTTTTAAATGACCAATCGTGTTGTAAAGTATATCACGTTATTTTTAACCATAAGGATTCAGAAAGGTATAGTTCGTACTAGCTATTAAAGTTGCCCGATTTGGATACAAAATGAGTGCAAATTATTGGTGAGCTCATGGGATTAAAATAAGGAATAGTTTTAATTTGAGTGTATCAAATGCTAGTACCAAAGTAGGGGGAAACAAGCTTCAAGCCCCATTGAATGCAATGGGAGTTGACTTTGTACCCGCTACATCGGTAACTAAGCATTATTTTTTTTTGAGTGTGTAAATGACCTAAATTAGTGGATGTTCATTTGTCGTAAAAGAACGTTATTCTACAAATGTGGTTTAAAACGTCCATGATTTTGCTGATCGGAACCACCAGTCGGTAAGAGCATCGTATGGTAACTGGATGATTCACTCGTCACTTACCCAAGCCGCTAAGCGTTATTAACGAGGTTGAACGCGGGGTCATTGGTGGAGTCAAAATTCATTTCAAATCGGGCAATGAGCCCAATGAGAACTGTTGGCCGGTAAGTTGGCCGGTTGGGTAATGTATTTAGCAACACTGTAGAGATCAGAGGTGACTTAAAATTGTCTGACATGGTACAACCGGAGCCAGGCACTCAACGGAATAAATCCAGTAGCTCGATCGGATTACGTTTTGGGCTGACAAATTACGCAGTCGAAAAGCTTAGCCACTGCAGTGCTATACTATAGGTACGAAAACAGCGAAAAAGGCAGCTGTGAGCTAGTATTTGCCGTATTGTTTCAATCATGGAAACAAGAGTAAGAAGAACACATCGACCAACTGACGTTTGAACGAGTCTATCTCCGCCCCATAATGCAATTGTTATCATATCTCTCAAGTGGCCCTTCCAGGATAATATATTCGATTTTCTCGCTCGAGAAAAATTCTCAGTTCGGGGTGTTTCTTCATTGCGAAGGAATACTCAAACATGTGGCGGTTCCATTGGAAAACCGATCAACACGCCCGGAACCCATGCAAAAAAGAGGATCCCCCAGCTGCAAATGCGGAACTACGCTAGGCGATCAAATTCAAAATTAATCAAGTTCTATAGTTCCGCTGGGGGTACAAATTCAGTTGTGATTGTGACTGGTCAATGATACAAATAGGGCAAATTAACCTAACCATATAAGCAAAACAGGGTGTGTGACTTTTTCTTGCAGTAGGCAAGTGTCATTTGCCTTGTATATTGGCCTATTTAAAGTGTATCTGTTTCATATATTGAGAACAGGTCCCGCCAAGGGGTATAATCTCACGGCAAATTACCTTAAATCTGCAATCAATGTTTATTGTTAATATAGAATATAGCCTACAGCAAAAAACATATGATAAATAATTATGTAAATAATGCGTACATCATGAAAAATGTTGCATACAAAAAGGAGTTTATAATACTTTGATAAGTGGAATTTCAAAAGAGAGAATATAACTGGATAATCTAGTGGAAAATATTTTAAAATAGCACAGTAAACTTTCTTGGATGTCATATTACTGCTTGTGCCGTTAGGTGTATATGTTCCCTTAAAACTGAGTGTAATTTCACACAAAGTTGATCCCAATTAGGGGCCGGGTAGATTTTAACTGAAACTTGTTCCGTTAAGGGGTCACTTTCAGAGGCTGGAAGGCATGGGGTGGCCCAACGAAAATCCAAGACGCCCCCCGGTTCAAATTTAGTCACACTTTCCTCCTTTAATTTTTCACACTTGGCAGTCTTGGGCAGTAAAGCTGACGCATACCGATGTACATTAACTTCTTATATAACGAAACCAACAACAAATACACAACGGAGGACAGCCGGAACAGGTTGTATAGGCAATATACTTTTACACTTTCACGTGTTCGGACATAGAGAGTGTCAAAATCTTCTACAGTAGTGATTGCTCGCCAATCATCGAATGCGGAGAGGATTATGATCAAAGGGTGGCTGTTGAATCCCTTCCTTTGTGGGGGTGAATGGATAGATTAAAATCGATTAAAAGTCGTTGTGGTCCTTCTTAATCGCTTCTTCCATGTTCAATGGGGATGAAAAAGGTTATGGTACTTTCAATCATTTTCATCCTTATCGATAGCTCAAAATATCGTTATCATGTCAAATTGACATCATCACATATATCCTCTCATGGCCTCCCTCGAGTCGCAAGCGACTATGGATAAGCGCCCACATTGAGTAGGGCGCAAAGCAGGGGCAATTCTATGGAGCAGTATGTTGCCCATGAACATGAATCCCCCTCTCAACGCGAAGACAAATGCCAAAGGAACGTCGAGAAACGAACAGTTTGGTGCCAGCAGCGTCGCAGGAGTTGCCGAAATGGTGCTGAGTAGAGCAGACAGTTGCCTACGGGACTCCAATCGGATTTAGCCTCAGGTTTCTCCCAAGCCGTTCCTGCCAATCAGGGAGTCTACAAGAAGCAGATACTATAAAGTCTGGAAAACACTGGCAGGTGAACCTGGTGGGTTCTTCCGCCCTTAATGCGGGTATGTTCAGCAGCATATAGGTATTAATGGCCTAACACGAGCTAACCTATTAGGATATAAAGGAAAGTGTCAAGCATTTGGTCCAGTCCAAACAAAACCGGAGTATGGCGAACACCTGTCCAACAACCACCGACCATTTTGTGAGTATGTCACGCAGGTCAATGTATTGCTGGTATCAGGGACTCTGACATTCCAGGCACAGGCGCATTTGACCATACCTAATGATGTTAATCCAACCTAAACCTAGGCAACTGGAATGCTGAGAAGAAATAAGAACTAGAAAAGGGGAAAAAAGAGTGGTGGGCTGGTGGGCTGATTTGTGTCTATTCCAGAGTGGGATTTTTGAGCGACTCTAACTCCCATAGCTCTTTTAGTTATCATGACGTCGTCATATTAGTCAAAATTGGAGCCCAATGGCATAATTGAATTCGAGTACTCGGCCCCAAGTAAATCAGATCATTCTGGCCACATTTCAAAACAAACTTTTTTAACATAGGGCGAGCCTGGTTGAAAAATGCAACTAAAACACACAAAAATAAGCGTTGATAAAATATAAAAAGCAAGGAGATTGTTGCTCAGGAAAGATGTGGCGTGGTATTACTTAAAAAAACTAATTAAAAATGAAAACAGCAATATAAATAAAACAATGTGTGGTGAAACGAGCTTAAATACGAACAATGTTAGTAAGTAATTAAAAAGTTTAAAAAGGAAATAATCAAAATATCGAATACGAACAAAAATAAGAACCATAAAATAAGCATATTTAAAATGAGCAAAAAAAAAAAAAAATATTTAAAACTAAAAAGTTAATCAAATTAATGAACGAAATAAAAACCCGAATATTAACAAAATGAAAAAAAAAAGACGGCTATAGAGGATTAAATACAATTAAAAAAAAAGAGAAAATACGAAGAAAAATGCTTTTTAAAACAATTATAAAAATAAAAACAATAGCAAATGTGCAAATAGTGACCCCAAAATAAAATAAGATTTAACAAATTATAACAAAAAATGATAAATGATCAATATAAGAACATATTTTTAATCTACAAACAAACTTTTTGAAAACAAAATCTCAGATTTAGAAACTTGCGTTGATTTTCATTGTAAATTTCTATCTGGTTTTCGCTTTTTTTCACCGAAAGAAAAAAAATCTTTTTACTCTGCCAAATATAGCATGCCCCCCACATTACATTCATAGTTTTCACAAAATATTCACGAAAGAACCAACCGAACTCGCATTATGATGATTCAATCTGTGTTTTCTTATTTAAATTGTTGCTCTGATTCAAAAGTCGGGTCCTGGAATAATCATATATCAGTGAGATTTATGGAGCGCCTTACAGTGTAGGCAAAGCGCTCTTTATAGAAGAAATAATTTGGCAACAAATTTTTCAAAATCTGGCGACTCCTGATTCGCTTGCAAATTGAAGCACTATAAGATGTTTTCTGCAGCGGTCTTTTAAAAGTAAAGACCTGTAAGTAAATCTTCTTGGAGAAAGAAAAGTTTTCACAATTTATCCGCCAACCAAGAATACTAATTACCGTTGTTTTGTCTTATTTGTTTTCAAAACACAGCTATGATTCTCTTTTCATTCATTCTTTCTTCTTCAGGTTTTACTTGACTTGTGAAAGGGCGAGCTGGAATTGCCTTGTCTTGTCTTGGATCTTACAAACCTATAGCAATCTAGATGGTTTAACAATCACTGGTCGAAAAAAAAATTCATAAAACTTCATATAATTCTAACCACGGTCTTTCTATATAGTATATAAGACAAACGAAGGAGGTATCAAAAATACCGCGATACCTGCTTTATAATCTCTAAATTTCTTCAGACTAAAAAATGGAGGAAAATTTTTTTTTTTTTAATTAAAAAAGGTTAATCTATTCACATTTATATTTCAATGCGTTTTTGATTCAATTTTTAAAATCTAAAATGATAAATCCAATTATAATAAATGTTAAGTAAGAAATTTAGAGATCGGCCTGCGATTTTTAATGATGAAATATCTGAAAATTTATTTGGTCATACAGCCTTTTCAAAGTGTAAATTTTGCATATCCGGTGTACTCCTTGGAAATCGTAATTATCTCGTTTCTATATTATAATTTTCTTTTTATTATTTTTTAATTCAAGATGCGTGGATTCAATGATTATTTTAAAATATTGAAAAAGTTTCGCATCTATCACTAATTTACTATTCATATGACGATGGTGCAATTTTTGGGAAAGACATAATAGAAAATAGCAGAGACTTAAGTTCTTTATCATAGAACATGCTTGCGACAATGAAGACCATTTGAATGAATGACGGCCAATAATTGTCCAGTTATGTAACAGAGCGTGGCAGAATAATACCGTGTATTAACTTAGAGCAGGCAGCCGCCTCTGGCATTTTAACTACACAAAATGAGAGAAACAGGGCACGTAGAATTTGTTGAATTACTTAAAAAACCGTGTTGTTTCTTCTGGTGCTTCAATTTTTGCAGTGTAGACTGTTCATAAATGTGATTTTTGTTGAACTAAAAATAAAATCCAAAGGTTGTTTATGGAATCAGCAATTAACTGAAAATCGACGAACTGCTTAAAAAAAACGTATTTTTTGCATGACAAATACAAATTTTCCAACCTTTAGGCTAAACTGCAAACTTCTATTTAATATGTTGATAGGTAATACACTCTAACATTACATGCAAAAAACACATGTCCATAGCTTTTCTGCATTTATGTAACAGAAGAAAATGCACACTACCTCTTGAACAACACCCTTTTAATGCAATTACATGCAATTAGTAAAATCATATTTCTACTCATGCAAAATGATTGCAGATTTTACAGGTGTATGCGCTAGAGTTGTTTTTATTAATTTGCTCACTAAATTTTGATGTTGTGGGACCATTGCCCTTTTGTGATTTTCAACCTCTCGTCCCGCTTACCTATTTCACAATCAATTCAATTGGTTGATACCAGAAAAGTTTGTCATTCATCAACACACCCCACTGTTTATGTGGAATGCTTGTATGTACGTAAACATGAAAAATGTGACTTGTTTACCCCTCAAATGCACTCCCATGCGACCGTAAGTAGTGCTTGCTGGATTTATAGGCCTAAACCGCTACAAAAATAAAGTTTATATTAGCTTAATTTTGGTTCAATTCCCTACTCAATAGGATTTTTATCTCATTTTGAGCACAAAAATACAACCGAAGTTTGGATTTTTCATGCATAAATGTTTTGCCATTTTTCCCCAAATCGCCCAATTTGCAATTTGTCAAATATCGAGCGCCTTTTAAGTTTCTCGGGCCAGTGTACACAAAAAGGTTCGTTTTCCTTCATTTCTTTGTCAACGGATTTCAAAGCCTGTTATTGGTTATTGCTAATATTTGGTTCCCGTCAGTATGTGTTAATTTCTTCTTCTCCGCTTCTACTTGTTCTTTTAATTATCATCTTTATATCTTTCATTTACTGTTGTTTCTTCGGCCCCTCCGGCCCTTCTTTGAAATAAATCCACTGGGGTCAATACTAATATTGAGTAGATCACGGAGAAAAACATTTAACTTTGACATTCAAAGGCATGATTTAAAAGTATATGTTTGTAAACGATAACAAGTTAAAAGCAATTACCCCGCTCAAACATATCCAAACAATGAAATAATCAGTATTAACAAACCATGTTTATATTGGCTAACTTGGACCTGTCAACTTTTCTGATTGAAAGTGTACGAGGGTGAAAATGGGAAAATTCAAACAATGTCATTATCCCATCATCATCATACAGCCTTTATCAGTCGCCTTGACAGACAAAAACTCCCGGATATCCAATCCCCCCTATCTGTACTTGGCCGTTGGCCATCACATTTGTAAAAAAGTGTTTAGAAAGGAAGGCAAGGTGGTGGTTTAGAGGGTTAAAATGTTTTAGCATTAACACATGGTGTTTAAGAAATTAACATTTTGTGCTTAGGAATTAAACAGTTGGTGTTTTAGATATTTGACATGTGTTAGAGATTAAACGTTTAGAAGCGTGTTTAATTTCCTAAACACAGTGTTTAATTGCTAACATTAACCCTCTTAACCATTTGCCTTCACTTCCTACCACGTTTTAACACTTAAAAATTAAGTTTTAGGTTTTGTACAGTTATTAAACACATAGACGCGTTTACGAAACAACAAAATAAAAAATAAAACAACTTTTTGGTCAAAGGTGGGTATGTTCCGTAGACCACTGCTCCTATAAATTCTCTTCAAAGCATTGAAATTCAGGCATCGTTTTTACATTTTTTAAATCAGAGCAATGGACCATTTTTAACATAACGCCTTAAAACGCTTTTAAAAAACACTATACATTGCCAGCCGTTTAGGGAAGAAAAACACCAAGGTGTTTTTATAAGTTAACACCATAACCCAAGCATTTAGAAGCGGTAACACTATAGTTCAAAATAAACACAAAACTTTGTTATTTGTCTAAAAAACCTTAGATATATTGTTTTAAACGCGTTAAGGCGTTAACGTTAGAAATTCACATTGCTCTGATTTAAAAATCATGGGAAAAACAGCGCTGAATTTAAATGCTTTTTAG
The DNA here is from genome assembly GCA_023653785.1 of Ophioderma brevispina. Taxonomy (NCBI): domain Eukaryota; kingdom Metazoa; phylum Echinodermata; class Ophiuroidea; order Amphilepidida; family Ophiodermatidae; genus Ophioderma; species Ophioderma brevispina. The sequence continues at coordinate 13,216 of JAMKCH010052171.1, read as the reverse complement.
TGATTTATAGAGGCAGTGGTCCAAGAAAATACCCACTTTTGACAAAACGTTGGTATGTTTTTATTTTGTTGTTTCGTTAAACGCGTCTATGGTTTAATAACCTGTTACAAAACCTAAACACGTAATTTTTACAGTGACAGTGCATTGTCTTTATCTATATACTTAATGTAGCATGTCGTCAATCCATTTTCATTCTTTGGCTGTTCCCAAGACGTCTACGAATTGTTTTTTGTCTCTATACACTGCAAAAACAGTGCTTGAAATTAAACACTTTCTAAACACTATTTTGCACCGGTTTCTAAACATTTTGAAATGTTTGTTTAATATCTCACACCTTATATCTAACATGTTTAAACATCTAAACATGTTAAGGTTTATATTAGTGCTTCTTCTTTTCTTGCGTCTGAGGCGCAGCTAAACTTTGTAAGCGTTTGAGCAAACGCACTGTTGGTTGGTGGGTAGAGATATCTGTATCCGCCGGCGGACGAAAGGTAGGCACTCATGGAGAATGTGATCCGCAGTCGGTGATGGAGAGCCACCTTGGCAGGCTGGCGATGGGCCGCAGCCCCCATCGGCATCGGTGCATATTGCTGTTTAAGCGACCGACTCCTGTGCGAATCCGTTTAAAAGGTTGACGCCATTCATTGCGTGGGAGATTGCTGCCAGGTGGTAGTTCTGTCTAGGTGTTGATAGAGATTGGGCTGGTCTTTGATATCAAGCCAGGCAGTATTTTCCATGTCTGTAAGATGTTGAAAGGGAACTGGAGAGTTTATCGGCGTGTCGGCAGAAAGGCGTCGAGAGCCGCAGTCTCTGTCTGCCGAGTTGTGTGATTCTTTGACGGTGTTTTATGCCGCAGGGTGCTTGTTGTCCAGCAAGGCCTTGTTCACTATTTTGTGCGTGTGGTGTTCTCTCCGAAGTGCTTCAGGTGCGCCATGCCTGAAAGCACTGTTGGAATTCAGATGGAGTAGGACGGAGGCAGCCAGTGATCGTTCTCAAGGTCTCGTTTAGTACAGTCTCAGTTCTTCTTTGTGGGAGAGCTGTTGCCATCTGGGGCGGCATATTCAGCAGGCTGTAGACAGAGCCAGGCAGTGGTGCGTAGGGGTCGTTGGGGCTGGCAACCCCATGAAGATCCAGCAATCGCACAGGAGGTTATTTCCTCGAAGATTACCTGGCACATCGGACTCGAGGTGCTGCCGGTATGTAACTTGCCCTGTCAAGCTTGACTCCCAGGTAGGTTGGGTATGGAATTGTATGGCAGAGGCGTCCTCCCATTGAGTTGATTTGAGCTGACGATAGCCCTCTTTGGTGTTGAGGTGGAAGCAGTCGCGGTGGTCTTGGCTTCACTCAGCCTTCAGTCTCCAGGTCTTCGGATCTGCAAGTAGCCCATGTCTGTAGTAATGTGTGCTTCTACTATTCTGTCCAGTTACTGTCCGAGTAGAGGAGGGCAAGATCGTCCCTGGCGTAGCCAGTATTGTCCTAGAATGTGTTTGAGGTAGTCGCTGATAATACAAGTTGAACAGCAATAGAACCCGTACAATCCTGGTGGTACTCTCCTTCTCAGACGACGCAGGCGACTACTCTGTCCTCATCACTGGTCTTGAGAATAACGCTACGGTTTTGCCAGCATGTTACATTATGAATTGAACAAGGTGACGATCCGGGATGGTCCTTGAGAAGCTTGAGTGTCAGGCCTGGTGCCACACGGTGGTCGTATGCTGCAGTAAGTCCACAAGATGCCGCCTGCCTTACGGCGCTTTTCAAAGCTCCTCAATATCATTTGTGAGTTTTTACATCTGGTGGACAGTGCTCCGGCAACGCGGCGAAATCCTGCTTGTTCGTCAGGCCGATGGGGTTCGACGACGGGCCTCCAGCGAGCCCTGATCATCCCGCTCACCTCTTCCAGGATTTTTTGAAGGAGACACACGTAAGTTCTTAGGGTTGTCGACGGCTTGTTTGGTTTAGGGGTGCCGATGATAGTAGCTCCTCCCCGCCTTCCAGAATCTTGGGTACGGAACTGTTGGTGAGGCAACACGTGTAGAACTCTGGAGCCATCTAGACCTCGTGGGCCGCATTGCATCACAAACTCTGCTGGTAGGTTTTATCAGGGGGCCCGGCCTTTCCCACTCTTAGTTGCTGATACAAGGTAAGCTCATCCTAGTGCGAAGTGGTGTTGGATGTGACCCATCCACGCCAGGCTCGACCGAAGTTGGGTGATCTCTTTTTTTGACAGAGCGATGTGATCCTATCAATGTTCTTGAAACGACTGTTTGCGAGGAGTTGCTCAGCATTGAGTGGCATTCACTGGACATTTCTATGGTTTGGAAATTCTGCCGGTGAGGCGGTTTACGGTCTTCCAGGTCTTCCTGTTGGAGTGGGTGAAGTCGATTCCTTGGGACCGTCTCCTCCCAGCGCTCACGCGTTTCCCCTGTCTAAGCAGTTTGGTCAGATCTGAAGCCTTGGATTACGCTTCTTTTCCCCGGGTTCAGACTTCAGGAACTCATTGTAAAGAGGGTCACATTCCTCATCCCAGTATGGAATATAACTGCGACGACAGCAGCGTGGGATGGTCTTCTTTGCTAATGTTGATTAAGAGTTTTGGCCAGTGCGGTTAATAATGGTCCAGGTTGTGAGGAAGGTTGGTGTCGGAAGGTGTGTAGCTTCTGAATCACCCAGGTTCTTGAACTGGTTCCAGTCTGCCTTGCGTAAGTTCCACTTTTCACTGGCTTTTGTTTGGTCAGGCTTAGCTAGGCTCTTCTCCTGAGCTATCAGTTATGGTCCTTGTGTGGACTTCGGACGCGGTCGAGAACAGTACGGTGAATGAGATGGTGTCCATGTTGTGCAAAAGCAAGGTCGTGGTTGGTAGACGTATTCATCTACAAGAGTTGAAAGTATCCGGTTGCTTGGGGTCGTGCAAAAGTTGTACACCGGATTTGAGGCCCATCCTCTAGGGTAGCTCCAGCAGGGTTGGTTTTCCTGTACCCCCAGGTAATGCTATGGCTATTAAAGTCGTCAGCATAAATGCAGGGTGCAACATAAGTTGGTAGGGAGTCTGTTTGGAGCCGAGGTTGGTGGCTTGTCAGATATTGGGTGACATGACACCTTCAATTTTGGGTCGTTGCTCATTCCAGGGTGGAATCTCCAGGAGGTTGCAATTGGTTTTCCATTGGGCTGATTTACTAGCAAAGGTGGCATTCCCGTGAATAGCGCTCTCGGTGTGTGCAGCTAGGTGTAGCCCGCATATGTTCAGAATGGAACGGTCAGTACCGTGTATCTCTTGGAGGAGAATTGCAGTGACCTTGTGCGTTTGAGTGAGGTGTTTGCGATTATTTTTATCTTAGCCCTAGTGAGACCTTCCACGTTTAATTTGGTCACTGATAGTTGCCATCTGACTTGACATCTGGTGATGCCTGCCTGTTAAGGGCACGTGTGCACACTGGCAGCAGATAGTGTCCTCTGACGGGGCATAATAAAACAGTGAGATAAAAAGACAACAGTGAATTAAAAAAAGTGAATTAAAAAAAGGACAACAATGTGTTAACTTGGCCTCAGTTGGTTATCATTCGCCTGAAAATATCAGTTACCGGTGGTCACCACTAGGAGGTTGATAATCTTGGACCCCTATATATGTGTTTATACATTTGCCAACTTGCCACTTCCCCATTCGGGGTTTCGTATAGTGTGTTTTAATGTTGCAATATGGCCGCTGTTTAAGAATCTGCTGCCTCTAATTTGCATTGTTCTGTCTATGTAATATTTAACTTGTAAAAGTCTCCTAGCAATTTGGCTAACAGGCCACGATTGAGAATGAAATAAAACCTTGGTAATTATATTGTCTGCAATTTTCTCTCTGCAGATAGAGTAAACTTTAGCTGATGGTATATTGCAATTTTAAATACCAACATTTTGCTAAAAAGCCATTACGACTGCTATTGCTTCAGAAGCATAAAAATGCTTTAATATTTGGTGCATCAAAAGATTTCCTTTTGTCCCTGAAAGTGGGCTTAATGAACGAAAATTATTTTGCGACGGATATCTTGTGGTGTGAAAAGCTTGGATAATTACCATATCTGCAGATTACCAAGACTGAGCCTGCCGGGACTACTTGGGGCAATCTACACGGGGCGCAGATCCAGATAGGATCCAGATCGGATCCAAATCTCGTTTTCCGGTTTGCGTCTACACGGTCAAGCCAACTTGAATCCATATCTGCAACGTTACATGGTGTGGTACCCGCTTGGTTAGTATCGCTGCACTTTAAGCGAGTACTTTTAAGTCTTTACGCGTAAGTATTCCTCGATCACCAGGTACGCGTAGCAATATGTACCACTTTTACTCGCTTCGAATGTCGCCGTACTTTTCGCACTCACGGGTGGCGCCGTGTAGAGTGTCTATAAAGGGCGCACACACACTAATACCACGCATTTCATGTACTTGTTTTACTTTTCCGGTAAACAACACAGCTAATTTGTGAGATGTTTTACGGTGCTTGTGCGAGTTTGTGAAGATCTGTAGTGCCATGTTATGTTTCAATAAAAGGTACACGTGTCTTTAACACATTGGATACGATTAAATTCAAATTTTGATTTTAAACGGAGAGTAGGCCCTCCTCGGTGTATGAAGATTGCGTAAAATGAGTTTGCAAAGGCTCAGAACGGGTGGAAACTGGCACGGTCCGCTATTTTAGGGTCTCTGGATCGGAAAGACGAATCGGAAGACCCCCCCATACATTGAAACATATGTTACAGTTTCATCTGATTTGCAGTCCATTGATATATAACTTGTATGCCAAATGTTGGCCGCTTGAGTTCGAAATCTCCCGCTTATCAAAACAGGTATATTTGCGTGTTTCAATGGGGCAGTTATTTACTGGTGTGGCGCCCTAAACGGTCTCGCCGTGATCTGGATTCTCGGGGAAACGGATCCGATCTTGATCGGGCTGCCGTGTAGACTTGCCCCATTGTCTTCGGGACTGCTAAGAAGAAATAAACTGATGAAAATTGTAACGGAAACTATATACAAATATTACATCTCGCTTGTGAAGCGGTGTCATACCATTTATTTACGTTTCCGAATATAATTGATGTATTGTTTTCGATATTCCAATTCCTGAACCAATCATTTATGAACAACCAAAAGTAAAACAAAAAATTTTTGTTGTTATATAAATAATTAAGATGTGTGCCCTTGCCTAATCGCTGTGTTTAAGGGTGGGTGTTAAGCAGAAGCTTTGGTCAATGGCCAGGTTTTGGAGGGTTTTTTTATTTTTTGGCATTAACATTTTTCTTTCCATATATTGTAATATATAGTATATATATATGTACAATATATTATATATATATATCTCTATATATCATATCTATATCTGGTCGTGTAAGTTTTTGACATTTGTACACAGTGCTGGATATGTTTTAGCAACATTATATACACAACGTTTCGAGCTGAACGCCCTTTGACAAGTGTGATGATATACCACTCTAGAAAGCATACGCAAATAGAAATAAAGCGGACTGCAAGGCAACAAGGGATATTCAAAAACCGAATGAAAAGAGATCAACAATCCATTGTGGTCTGGCTAACCACTCTTCGGTTTACAAAACCAGCGAAGGTGTTAAGTGTTGCCAAAATGTATTAGTACAGAAGCCACTGAAAAACTACAAAATGTAGACAAAAGTAGAAAAAAAAAATCCTATACAGATTAAAAGTATCAAATTTACTATTTAAGCCCTTGGGTTGAATAGTACCAAGTTTGAATATGAGTCTATGCTCAGCCACAATCGGTCTGATTACTACTTGCCTCTGTGCGGAAATAGCAGCACCCCTAAACCTTGAATGTTCTTTTTTGGGGCAATGTCAAGGAGGGTTAAAATGTCTCGGCAACTGGGAGGCTATTCAAAGTTGCATCTGATAGAGCGTAAGTGTTCTGTAAACCGTCTGATAATCGCCGGCAGGTCTCACCCACATAAAGGATATTGCACTTGGTACAAAAAATAATGTAACAACATTTGATGATGTACATGTGAAATGTTCAGTGATGTCAAAGTAACCCTTGGAGCCACGAATACGAAGATGAGTGTCCATGGAAACATAGGCGCAAGTATTGCAACGTGAACGACCACAACGGTATGTACCAGGTTCGGGGATTTCCTCGCAGCGCCTCTGACCAGGAAGTTAGAGAGAGCGGGGCGTCTCATCCGGGTGGACCTTGTTGCGACGCGTGGTGGCAATAGAGATTAAACGCTTGTGGTTTTTTGGAATAAGGCTATAGTTGGTAGCGAAACGGGACAGGATTTGGACAAAAGGCGATTTTCTCCTGTGTTCACTTTCGGCTCCCAGTTACTCGAATCCATATCAGTAGCATGTAAGAAATGAAATGCATCGTATAATGCATATCAATCTAGGGTCGGTATTTTTTTTAGTTTTTATTTTTTGTTAAAAATCGTGATTTAATGTCCAAACTGAACAATCTTGGCGTTGTTCCAAATTGACGCACGCGATTTTTTGCTTTTTTTTGCAAATAAGTAATTTGAAAAATAGTGCAGAATTTGAAAAAAACGGGAAATTACCGCCCATATACTATGATCTGGAATACAAAACGAACAGACATATTTTTATAACATTGTTTATATTTTTTTATAGGGAACCACAAAAAAATGATTGAAACTCACCATTTTCATGATTTTCTTTAAAAATACATATTTTGGGAACAAAGATTATCATATTTGGATTCCGTGAGTCATTTCCGTCTCAAATATGTATACTTTTATATGTTAGAACATTAATTAAGAAGATACGGCAAAAACAGTTCCTTTGAATTCCTACCTTAACCCCCCCCCCCTTAAAGGGTATGTCTATCATTGGTGTTAACTGCAGGAATTGACTCTCCAACTCTTCGACATTATGGCTGGTATTCTGAAAGGGAGTCTAACTTTAGACACGGGTTTAAAAAAGGTTAGTCCTACATGAGTGAACTTTTTTTTTTCCTTCCAACATACTCTAAAATGTGCTGTTAAACTGACAAAATTCCTCATGGAAACCGATGGGCCGGAAAGGTCCGTCCATGAGGAATTTTCTTACCTGATACATTTAACTTTTCACAGTATTTTGAAAGGAAAAAAAGTCCACTCATGTAGGACCAACCCTGGTTTAAACCCAGAGTTAAGTTAGACTCCCTTTCAGAATACAGTCTAAGAATTTGTTGTCATTTCGTGTTTGTGTGATATAGCCCTAACGTATTTAATTGCACTTTTCAAATATCTTGCTTGCTTTAGGGGGAAATTGCCGCTAGGTCTAACAAGAAAAATAACGCTACCTCCTTTTTTTGCGGTGATCGTCAGTAGGTTGGTAATTATTTTTCGAAAAGGACGTAAAGGATATACCAACGTCACAATTTAGGGTTTCTTGGTCGGTCTTCTCCTGCAACGAATTTAATTACATGGCTTCAAAACAACTCTTGAACAAATCACGCTAATGACGCACAAAGTTTTGATTTTCTGATAAGAAGCCGCGTTTGTTTTGATATTGAGAACATATTCCTCCTACACGTGTTTTAGAACTCGCAATATACATTTCCCTATGTCCATTTTAATGTGACCAATCGTAACGCATTGACGTAGACAGATTCAAACGAAAGTGTGAATACTAGGCATCGATTGTGCTTTAAAAAGCACGAGTATATCATGCGGTGACTACTTGCACTAAGAGAAGATATCAGTAGCTTCCCACAATGCATTGCTTCCATTGAAAGTTTTTGTACAGGTAGTCATGTGAATCGTTATAGAGATGAAACACTTTTAAAATGCAAGTTTGTGATCAATACTGTCAATTTAGCCATGTTTCATCACAAAAAAAAAAAAAAAAAAAAAGGGTTTCTTGGTCGGTCTTCTCCTGCAACGAATTTAATTACATGGCTTCAAAACAACTCTTGAACAAATCACGCTAATGACGCACAAAGTTTTGATTTTCTGATAAGAAGCCGCGTTTGTTTTGATATTGAGAACATATTCCTCCTACACGTGTTTTAGAACTCGCAATATACATTTCCCTATGTCCATTTTAATGTGACCAATCGTAACGCATTGACGTAGACAGATTCAAACGAAAGTGTGAATACTAGGCATCGATTGTGCTTTAAAAAGCACGAGTATATCATGCGGTGACTACTTGCACTAAGAGAAGATATCAGTAGCTTCCCACAATGCATTGCTTCCATTGAAAGTTTTTGTACAGGTAGTCATGTGAATCGTTATAGAGATGAAACACTTTTAAAATGCAAGTTTGTGATCAATACTGTCAATTTAGCCATGTTTCATCACAAAAAAAAAAAAAAAAAAAAAGGGTTTCTTGGTCGGTCTTCTCCTGCAACGAATTTAATTACATGGCTTCAAAACAACTCTTGAACAAATCACGCTAATGACGCACAAAGTTTTGATTTTCTGATAAGAAGCCGCGTTTGTTTTGATATTGAGAACATATTCCTCCTACACGTGTTTTAGAACTCGCAATATACATTTCCCTATGTCCATTTTCATGTGACCAATCGTAACGCATTGACGTAGACAGATTCAAACGAAAGTGTGAATATTATGCACACACAGTTATGGCAAGCCATAAGAGTCATAACGTATTGCCGCAACGCGTTGCGAGAAAGTCAAAACGTGTTGCCGAAATGTCACAACGGTTAGCTGTGTCGGCCTTTTAAAATGGTGAAATTCGGTTACCTATTGAAAAAAATCCCTCAACGCATTGCAAAGTATCTGGCAACGCATTGTAGAATCTCGCAATGCGTTGCGTGCCTTTCCAACGCGTAGCGAGCTTCACAACGCGTTGCGCAAGACCCACAAGCAGAGTCATAACGTATTGTCACAACGCTTTGTGAGAAAGTTGCAACTCGTTGTGGAAATTCCACAACGTGTTGCCGAAATTTCACAATCTCACAACGCGTTGCGAGCCTTCAGAACGCGTTGCAAGCCTTCACACCACGTTGCGAGCTTTCACACAATTCACAACGCGTAGCGGCAATACGTTATGACCTTTATGGCCTATGTGCCTTCTCAACAACGAGTTGTGAAGTTTTGCGAGATTCCACAACGCGTTGTGTGTCTATTTTTTTTAAATATGTCAATGTAATTCATCATTCTGATGAATTCGGTGCGACATTACGGCAACGCGTTGTGACTTTCTCACAACGCGTTGCGGCAATACGTTATGACCTTTCTTTATGGCTTGCCATACACGGTTCTACGCAGCATATAGGCCTAAACATAATGCGATGCTACGTACACAACCCTACAAATATCTGTTTTGTGTACCTTAAAACTTAGAGGGGCATTTCGTATATAATTCACAGCCTCGTTCCCCGACTTTATACCATGTGAACCGTTTACCTAATCTTACGTACATATTCGATTTACTCTAGAAATTGGCAATTTTGCATTTTCTGCCCGTTAGTGGACAGAAATTACTACACAGTGGCCTATATGGGGCAGCGTGATGCGAACACTCATCAAAACGCACTGTCAGAATCAAATTATATTTTCGAAATAACTTTTTCTCATTCCGGAGGTGAACCATAAACAAAAATAATGAGACCAGGATCGCGAAATGCACCTTTAAGCAAATTCATTTTTAATCAACCTATTAATTACCAAGCTGTAGTATAAACTTACTTTCACTACATGCCATGCTTGACATGCATTTGTACACATCTAACCAAAGTTTAAAGCTATTGCCCTCCTGTTATCCACTTCACTCTAATAAACACAGAAATTGCACCTTAGCGCCGGGCGCTCGTTCCTGTAGTTCCTGCTCGTTCCTGTCTTCACTCATATCAATTCAACAAGTGACCTCTAAGACCATGTGTTTCTATTCAAAGTGTGAACCTGTATTGGAGAAGCTACTTTAAATCATTCATTTGTAACACATGCATGTTGCCCTTTTTGAAATGTCTGGACGGGTTTAGAATCGATTGTGCACGAATTGAAATGGTGACCCAAAGTAATTGCAACAAAAACAATTTTGGTGTGTTATCTTAAAAATGAGAGAATCACATCGAAAAGTTGGGATGGAGGCAAGGTTGTACGGGGGATATAAATGGAATAATTGTACTAAATCATACAAACATTTGGTCATATAATAACGATGAAAAATACTCCATGGATCAAAGAAGAGAAAAAGTTGATTGCATAAGGACATTGGTTTACGCATAAAAATCGGCGAAAAACTGATTTCTGCGCATTAATATTGTCGAAGTCTACTTTAATATCTGGGTTGTCAAGTGCAAAAGTTTCAATTTGATTGAAAATTAATAAAATGTCTCACAATTTCTTTTCCTAAATATCAGTGACCAGTAGATATACATCATGCAGCATTGACTCGAGCAAATAATAGCTCTGTTGATATCCAGTAAATCGCTCGGTATGCAGAGGATAAAGAAATACAAATCCTTTTCACTGTATGGGCAAGAACAATGGCTCGGTACTCCAGATAAAATGGGATTTAAGGTGGTCATCACCAGATTAAGATTGAGCTATTTTTTTTGAATGACCAAAACACAAGATACTCGTCCTCTTTCACGAATAAATAAATATTAGGTTCTACTGTGCGGAATAAATTGACCCTATATGTCATCATTTCCGAAAAGAAAACAAAGATTGAACAAAACATCCTGAAAGAATGTTTGGCAGACTGTGACTAACATCTTTGTGCAGAAACAAAACTTGACGCGAACCCATTATCTTTTCAATTTAGCATAGGTCACTAGAACCCTTCTTTTGTATTTTCTAATACCTGTGGAAATTGAATAGGAATGAGGTCCCGCAATTAAAGTTATGGATCTGGTTCTGCACAAAAATGTTAGGTCACAGCTTACCAAGCAACATATCGACCGTGAGTTTTGTTCACATTAGTTTCTTTTTTCAATAAATGATGAAATATACAGTCAAAATTATTGAACTCACAGTAGAACCTCAACATTTATTTTTATCACGAACGAGGCCAGCTCAATCCAAACTGGATAGACGTTCCATATAGAAGTCCCAAGTATACAAAAGAGTTGCCATTGATTCCGTCCTGCGCTACTGCACAAATCATACAGTGCATGACGGAATCAAAGGCAATGCTTCATTTGCGTACTTGAGACTTCTATGTGAAACGTCTACCCAAAACTGGGCGGGGATAACCAGTCTATAACACCTGACATCTATTCTATCCAACTGCATGGACAGTAACAAAAGCTCTGCAGTTCCAACTAAACAAAGGGGGATCTGAAGTCTTTTGTCCGCTGAATTTACTTGTCAATAATGCCATTATTTGCTTGAGTCAATGTAGCATAGTGTATGTCCCTTGATCACTGATATTCAGAAAAGAAATTGAGATGGCATTTTATTCATTTTCATGAAAATGTGCAACTTTTACAATTGCCGTAACCAATAAATGGTAATTATAAAATTTATTATTATTTATAGTGGAAAATGGTTTACTTCTGCGAAGTATGTAATCAAAATGAACAATTTTTCCTTTGATCCCAGGGCCAAAAAGGGTTATAGTTATTTTTGCCTATTTTTGGTTTAAATGGCAATAAAGGTTCAGACTTCTGGGGTAACATTTCAGATGCGCCGCTTCTTTTTCAAGATGGTCCCAATCCTTCATATAGTCCCAAAGGACCAGAAAATATTTCGTCACGTAATTAGAGGCCAAAATGTATTAACAACGGTCTACATATTCTATGGGGTCATTAATACTTACCATCTAATTTACATACTAAAATGTTAAATGCAAAGCAAATGTGCATTTTCTGTTATAGAATATGACCAGACAAACAATTTGAGACTAGTGTGGTCAAAATCGGAGCACTCTGAATGAATTACCCTAGGATAACCTTGAACCGTTATGAGCCTATAATCCTGAAACTAATGACCGTAAATATGGCAAACTATACCTTTTTTCTAATCCTCATGACCAGATGAAAACGTTGGTTTAGGTTTCCGTTTCAAAACTATTAGGCCTGTTTTACTTTTGACCCCAGTACAAAACTTTCCCCCTCTGTTTTACATGTTCCATGTTGATTTTTCCGACTTTTGACACATACTTCTGTGACAATTTAGGAAGTATGATAACACAAAAATTGTTCTGTTGATATTTTAAAGTCTAAAACCTATCGAGTTATTTCCAAAGGGCCTAAATCCAATGTCTGCTGTGTAAAAATCATTAGAGAAATCCCGACGAGTTTCAATGCTTTAATCATTTACAATACACTGGAATAGTTTGACAAATCAATTGCTACCCTTTAGAACAGAATTATGATTATTTTTCAATATTACATATGTCAAAAAAATAACCCTAGAAAGAAATATGACACAAGGCAGCGATGGATTTAGACCCTTTTGGAAACCAGCTCTTCATAATGTAGCTTGGACATGCAAGGCCTCTATTGACATCCTGCTCATGGTGCATGCATGATTGGCCTCTCAAGGGGGTGTGAAAACGCATTCAAAACAGTCGTCCGTGATGGGGCGCTGACATTTTGAATATGCACGGAATAATTATCAGTTGAGGTGTTGTATACACACATAAGGTCAATTCGATACAAACAATCGCCAAAAATATCAGTTGTTGGAGTTTGGGTGCTATGGGTGGTTAAATTTTGTCCTCCCATGGCCACACACGAATGAAATGAACGTCAATCGTATTGATTTAAATAAACGCCTCAATGAATACATCTTTTCACATAAGCGCGCATTGCATTATGAGAAAAAACGAGTATCTGAGCACAAGGATCCAGGTACACTATTATACACCTGGCACCTCTAACACCATACATAATTTGTATCACTACCGAGTAGTGGATATTGCCAAGCGGCACCCAGTATGTGGAAGAAGCGGAGGCAGCCAGTGCTTTGTATTGTTGGTACTCTATGTTTTTTGGGGTCGGCAAAACATGCGAGACGGTGTGTTTCTAAAGATTACGTAACAGTTTGCCTTCTATCTATATAGAAACCTCTTTGGTGCATATTAGGTAGGATTAGATGCCATGAGCGAGGTGTGGAATTGGAATGTGGAATAATTGGTTCAGGAATCTATCAAACAAAAGAATCCCAGGTTTTGTGTGCAAGTACACGCATCATGCATAACAACGCATCACAGATGGCATGTAAGGCCTGTAATTGTACTTGGAATGTAGAATAAATCAAACAAAAGAATTCCACGATTAAGCGTGCAG